>JAECUM010002923.1:0-15206 GCA_016617855.1 Megalonaias nervosa | reverse complement strand
TCAGTCAGTAAAATAAACAGTTTTATCACCACTATGGAGAAATTAAAACCTTTGTGTTGAAGAAAACAAACCAGCAGGAGATCTGCTTTTGTTGTTATGATTGACAATTTGTGCATGAACATTAATGTTACATGTGAACTTGCCTTTAATAACTTCTTTGCAACTGTTTATGAATTTTAGGAAACACTACTGCTATGGTAATACAAAATAATACAGTTAAAATTAAACGCAAGAGATGTAATTTTAATGTTATCAAATGGTCTGATATTTTTGTCTGGTCAGTTACGGTACTGTGCACATATAAATTGTCCCATTCCCTCATACTTGAGACTAACATGTTTATATTTTCATTCCCTCATTACCAAGACTATATCTATTGTCTCATTCCTGAAACTACCAGTTTTGTGTGTGTATATATATATATATATATATATACATAAAGTTGTGAGTTATTTTTGAAAGCATTACTTAGCAGATGCTTTTCATTTTTTTGCAGTGGTGGTGTAAAGTTTCCAGATCTCTCCAAAGATGAATGTAGGTATTTCAGTTGACACTTGCCATTCTTATACATAAAACAGTTTCTGAGCTTATACTTCCTTGCATCATAAACAGCCTAGAGTTCTATGGTATTGCCACAGAAGCTTATATTTCCTTGCATCATAAACAGGGTAGAGTTCTATGGTATTGCCACAGAAGTTTATACTTGTATCATAAACAGCCTAGAGTTCTATGCTATTGCCACAGAAGCTTACACTTCCTTGTATCATAAACAGCCTAGAGTTCTGTGCTATTGCCACAGAAGTTTATACTTCCTTGTATCATAAGCAGCCTAGAGTTCTGTGCTATTGCCACAGAAGCTTATATTTCCTTGCATCATAAACAGCGTAGAGTTCCATGGTATTGCCACAGAAGCAAGCATCAGAGTGAAATGTCCTAAATTTATGAAAATAAACCACAGCTTTGTTCAGGATAGTTCAGCTCGCCAATCCATAAGAGCTTAAAGTATGGGTCTGCTTCTTGCAGGCATCATTTATTATTAGTCATCCACCATATATTGTTTGTCAATAATTGCTACTGTCAGCTTCTCAAAAACCAATAGGACAATATAAACCAAACTTGACAGGCTTTTCAAGCTTGTACAAATGATGCCAATCCAGTTTGTAATCAAATTTAGCAAGTATTACTAAAAACAACATTTAGAAAATTAGAAAAGCCTTTAAACCTCTACTGCCAACCGCTCCAGTGGCCCAAGTGGTTAGAGCATCTGCCTCAGATGTGGGAAGTCATGTGTTCGAAACCCAACTGATTCATACCAAAGACTTATGGGGTCCACAAATGGCCAAGTGGTCTAAAGCACTCACCGTTATGGATCATTGCCATCTCACCTCTGTCTGCGTGGGTTTGAGTCTCGAGTTCGGCCATTGTGAGTATGGTAGAGAGCTTGCCAGTATCTTCTCGTGGGCTAGCGGTTCTTTCTGGGGTTTTCGCAGGTTCTTCCTCCACCATTTATACTGGCTGCCATGTATTGCCTATCTTGTGCTGAAAAATGGCATTAAACCCTACAGCAGCAGCAGCAACCAAAGACATACAAATGGTACTAGCAGCTGCTTCACTAGAACCTCAGAATTAAGAGATTAGTGTTAGGACTGGTCAGCCTGGTGTCAAGATAATGTGTCTGGGTGGGACGTGATGCCACATGTCTCTTTGATGATGCCCCAATGCTAGCCGTGACTATAAACTGCTACACTGCAGACATCATAGCAGTATGACTCAAATTGGTAAAGCTACATTAAAAATCCAAAAACACACACAGACAAATATCTGCTGCCAAAATACTACACAGCAGAATTTACTGAACTGTACCATCCAGGCAAAAAGGCCTCAGGTTGACATAGCCAATAATGTGCTAAAAGTGCCATTGAAATAAACAAAAACAAAAGAAAAGATTGACTTTGTACAAACGATGCCAACTAACCATACAATATAGCTACCTGTCGGTGTCAGTAGGCATCTTGATAATGAGATTTCTTGGCCAATGGTTCTTTAGCCTGCAGCTTCTAGGTCGATGTCAGCCTGGTGAGCGATGTTAGGTCCACTTGGGCTTCTTGTTAAGATAGATGCAGTTTCGAGTAAAATATTTGACAAGGTAATGGATTCTGGTACATCAGGGAACTTTGATTTTGAAATTTTGAAAGGATCATAAAATTTAATACTTAGGATTTGAGTATGATCTTAATTTAACTCAATTTAAATAGTGGTATTTTCAGAGTGGGCTTACTTTTCAGATAGTTTAATTTGAAAATTTTAGGGCGTTGTTTTGTTGTGTAGCATATGACTGTTTAGCATATGACAGCGATATATATTTATCGTTGAATACGTTGGTTGTCTGAACATAAGGAACAGATTCAAAGTTTTGTGTAACAAGAGTTTCTGCTTCAAGGACATTCATTTTATAAAATCCTGAACTCCTATTTGCAAAGACATGTGGCCATGGACGTCCATTTTTAAAATCTGACAGAGATTATTTGAACAAAAGGTTTAGGAACCATTAAGTCCTGGTCCATTTTCTGTAGGATGTTGAATAGGCCTGATGTATCCTCCTTCATGGTGGTTCAGTGGTTTCCATGCTGGACTTGCGACTCAAAAGGTGTAGGTTTGAATCCTGACCATTGGATCAACCTACCCCACATTTGCTATTTTGGTGTGTCTTCTGGCTTGGCATGTTAGTCCAATTGCATCCATACTAAATAATCAGCTTTTGTTAATGTGCCATAGAGCATCCAGCATATCATTTTGAGAAATTTAGTGAAGCTGATGACAGATCTGGGTCTATGCAGTTAGCAGTGGGGCTAATATTATAGAAGGTAATATTTTACATTCAGGATACCAGTATAGTAAGATAGATAATCTTTTGAAGGATTCCTGAAATTCTGTATTGCCAACATTTGGTATCTGTAAACTTGGATATATTACTTGCTCATGGACAGCTAATAAAAGGCATAACAATCATCCTCACAATTTGCATTTCCTCCCCTTGTATTTTCTACAAGAGCCAGTATTTGAACAGCACAGACAGGGCATTGGTTGCAGTACATAGCAAATACATAGTTTTATTTGGGCCAGAGTAGATAGTGTAAAGAAAGCTTTTAGATATCAGCCTCCCTGAGTGTAATCTCTTTAATACAATGAACATATTGATGGTCATTTTGGATATTAGAAACAATAGCTGTCATCAGAAGGTTTACAGTAAACTTATCCTAAGAGTCCAGAGTCCAAGAGTGCTGTTAGATGGCATGAAAGATGTTGTGATGTTGATGGTACTAAAAAAAGTAATTTTTGGAGAAAACAAGAAATGTATTCTCAGAAATATTTGTTATGAAATCCTCATTAACATGTTCATTATAATGAAATATTTTTTTTATGTGGTAATTGACAAATTGATTCTGTATATTCAGCTGGCATAGACCCATGTCTCCTAACATGCTGGTTGTTAGAACAGATGGATATTTCACAGATTGTTAGCCGCTAAAATCTTGTCTATTGAAGATAGTTTATTTTCATACCCCAAATTGGTACATATCCTTTCTTTATTATACTTGAATTATACATCCAAGTGTTTTGTGTCATTCAAGACAATCATTTGTCAAAAGTGATGTATGTCATTGAAGACAATCATTTCAGTGTTTTTATGTTGTTGAAAGCATCTCCATCCAGACTCAATGATTGGTGCTTATGGAATGCAATTGATGTTGTTGAAAGCATATCCCTCCAGACCAGTGATTGATGCCTAGGGAATACAATTGATGTTGTTGAAAGCATATCCCTCCAGACTCAGTGATCAGTGCTTAGGGAATGCAATTGATGTTGTTGAAAGCATATCCCTCCAGACTAAGTGATTGATGCCTAGGGAATACAATTGATGTTGTTGAAAGCATATCCCTCCAGACTCAGTGATCAGTGCTTAGGGAATGCAATTGATGTTGTTGAAAGCATATCCCTCCAGACTCAGTGATTGATGCCTAGGGAATACATTTTATGTTGTTGAAAACATGTCCCTCCAGACTCAGTGATCGGTGCTTAGGGAAAACGTTTTATGAGTTGAAAGCAAATCCCTCCAGACTCAATGATTGGTGCTTAGGGAATACAATTCCTATTATTGAAAGCATATCCCTCCAGACTCAGTGATTCATGTTATCAAAACAAATCAAGATGAGAACACATCTTTACAAATGATGATGGGAACACATCTGTACAAATCAAGATGGGAACACAGCCATACAAATCAATATGGGAACATATCTGTATGAGTTTGATTGATTTTTCAGTAAGAGATTGCTTTTTTAACTTCAAGATTTTTCAGGGCACAACATTTGACTTTTAATATTACAGTAATGCACATCATTGACATGACAGTAATGTACAACTCACATGACAATAATGCAGAATAGTCACATGACACTAAAACAACATGGACATAGCAGTGTAATACACAGATCACATGACAATAATATACACCACTTGCATGACAATAATTCACAATATTCACATGACAGTAATGGACAGCATTCATATGATAATAATGGAGAGCATTCACGTGACAGTAATCAACAGCATTCATATATGATAATAATGGACAGCATTCGTATGACAATAATGGACAGCATTCATATGACAATAATGGATAGCATTCATACGACAATAATGGACAGCATTCATATGACAATAATGGACAGCATTCATATGACAGTAATGGACAGCATTCATATGATAATAATGGACAGCATTCATCTGATTATAATGGACAGAATTCATATATGATAATAATGGACAGCATTCATATGACAGTAATGGACAGCATTCATATGATAATAATGGACAGCATTCACATAACAGTAATGGACAGCATTCACATGACAATAATGGATAGCACTCATATGACAAATGGACAGTATTCATATGATAATGATGGACAGCATTCATATGACAGTAGTGGACATCATATGATAATGGACAGCATTCATATATGATAATAATGGACAGTAGTCATATGACAGTAATGGACATCATTCGTATGACAGTAAGGGACAGCATTCATATGATAATGGATGGCATTAATATCACAATAATGGACAGCATTCATATGACAATAATGGACAGCATTCATATGATAATAATGGACATATGACAATAATGGAGAGCATTCATATGATAATATTGGACAGCATTCATATGACAATAATGGACAGCATTCATATGACAATAATGGACAGTATTCATATGACAATAATGGACATATGACAATAATGGACAGCATTCATATGATAATATTGGACAGCATTCATATGACAATAATGGACAGCATTCATATGACAATGGTCAGCATTCATATGACAGTAATGTCAAACATTAACATGATAATGATGTACAACATTCACATGACAGAAATGAAAAACAGCGACAAGTCAATGATGTACAGCATTCACATTTCAAATGAACAACAGTGACAAGACAATGATGTACAACATTCACATAACAATAATGAACAACAATGACAAGATAATGATGTACAACATTCACATGACAATAACAAACAAGTCACAAGATTGTTGTATACCTTCACATAACAGTAATGAGCTAGTCACAAGACAGTGATGTACAACAGTCCCATAACAATAATAAACTAGTCACAAGACAATGATGTACAACATTCCCATGACAATAATGAACAACAGTCACAAGACAATGATGTACAACATTCCCATGACAGTAATGAACAGCAGTCAATAGACTGATGTACAACATTTACATAATGAACAACAGTCACTAGACTGATGTACATTTACATTATGAACAATAGTCACAGACTGATGTACAACATTTACATAATGAACAAAAGTCACTAGACTGATGTACAACATTTACATAATGAACAACAGTCACTAGATGTACATTTACATTATGAACAACAGTCACTAGACTGATGTACAACATTTACATAATCAACAGCAGTCACCAGACTGTTGTACAACATTCACATAGCAATAATGAACATCCTTCACATGACAATAATGCACTGTCTTGCTTTTTTAATTTTAAAATATTGAGTTAAAGCCTCAGTGATTTATTGGTTTTGATCTTGGAACAATGGGTTTGCCCTTTGCATAGGTAGCAAGCAGTTATATAGCTCCCTTGAGTATATCGATCTAAAGGATATTCTCTGATTATCCTCATCTGTCTGATAGAAATTTAATTGATTTGCAGTCTATGCTTACTGATTTACAATTCTTGTCTGGTTGCTTTTGGTCAGTTGTAAAAATGTATGCAAAAGCTTTTAGTGACCTCACAGATACATAATTACAGATGCATGGTAAAAAGTAGCAACATACAACCATGTTCCTTTCATTCGTTTTCACATTACTGTTTTTAAAAATATCCTCAACCAAACATCCTGTAGAGTCTTTAAAGTAATTGCTTCATTGTGTTTGTTATTTCCTAGCTTGTGCAAATATCCTGTGTACATGTAGGTTTGTGCCCTTGGGAAATGAAGTGCCAGATCTGAAAGTGCTTGGGCTAGTTTCATACCAGCCTGCACTGTTGTTTGTTGGTTTTGGTTTCATATGTGACTACACAGTTTTCATCATCCAGTACAGTTTGAAAAGACTGTTATCTGCCATGATGTGAATGTAATTTATAAGGGGGGGGTATATGTATATATATATATATATATATATATATATATATATTGTTTCCCTTTATCTTCATTTGTGTAATGCATCAGAAACCCATAACATTTTATAATTTCACACCAAGGATTGCTGACACCAAGGGGATTTTGTTTTACTCTGAATCTTGAACCTCTAGGGGATATGCTTTGTGTGTGTGTGTGTGTGTGTGTGTCTGTGTTCACGTCTATGCAGAAATCTTTGTGTGTACATGGCATTTAATGATCACTTCTGCTTAGATGTACATGTAAGCAGAAAAAAGTATACAGACTTGTGCTAGGTGAGATTATATGACCGTGTCTGAAGCACATAACAATGGTATGTACATGACTTTTGTTTATGTCCTAGTTCATTTCAAAGATTATAACAAATCTGTTTTTAATGCAGACACCTCTGTGTTACATGTCCCAGCTCCACGATACAGGCATCTCAGTGTTACATGTCCCAGCTCCATGATATGGACAACATTCTCACTCATGCTTAACCCTTATTATAACTTCTCTGTATTGGTTCATATTCCTTGGCATCCCAGCAGTCTCCTATTGGACAGTGGGATTTTGTCTTTCGGGTTTAAGTTCAAGTTCATTACACTTTGATTGACTTCAGTCCTGTATTGCAGAACAATGAGGAATTGTAAATTTTCACAAACATTACTTAGGATATCATTTACTGGAGATCCCAGTAATCTCCTCTTAGTGGTAGTATTATTTTGCACTCTGCATTTCTGGACCTAATGGCATAAGTGTGCTTTCACAGTCTTCCTCAGTACCCTTTAGAGATTGTCCATTGCTGTAATCATATTCTCCAATTAGAAGAATCATATAATATGAAGACTAGGGGTGAAACGATACACCTCTGCTGCATATCAATACGATACATAATCGATATACATGTCAACATTTCATTTTTAGAATGTCTCTAATTGTTAGATTGGCGCCATTTTATACATGTTGACATATTGGTTGTAATTCTAGCATGCAGATTGCAGACAGACATAGACTTGTCATCTGTTCATATACCATTCACATCCATAAAAAGATAAAATAAGCACTTTCAGACAATCGTGTTAGTGATTTTTAATTTTAATTCAACCTTTTTAGCCACTTCAGGATGCTCCATTTGATCAACTGCAGGGCTTGTCTTGCTCACCACGCCGTCTCTTTTGCACTGCATGAATGCTTGAAAACATTTTATTGGCAGTTTCATGTATTCATTTAAATTTCGAAGGCATTATGGTGTTATCTTCAAAACAGAAGAAATAGTGCAGTTTATTCATGCAAGGAAAATCATGTCTGAGTAAGGGAGCAGAGATGACTGACAACCAGATCCTTCATATTGTACTTCCTGCAGAGACATATATTTGTTTCTGTGAGTGCAAAAGGAAATTATTAACAATACCCACAACCTTTCTACAAATTAAGGTGACTATATAACTCATAAGGTTTGGAATCACACCCACCCACCCCTGTCAATTATGTGCTAATTGTTTTTACCCCATCATTATATTCATTCACTGATTACATATATCATTGTAAAGGAGACATTCCAAACTTGTACTCCATATACAGCTGAAATACTTTACACATCACTGAATAGCCACTTTTGTGCAAACTTTCTCTGTTGCTTTGTGTATATTTAGATTGAGTGTGGATACCAATACTTCTGGTTTGTCATGCAGTGAATAAGTTACAGTTAGTTCTGATTGATGGATATTGTTTTACTGTGGACTTGATCAAACAATAACCACCAATCAGAATTGAATGCAATATTTTATTGCATTACATGCCAGAAGTGTAACCTTCATACTCGATACAAGGAGACAAGATGTAAAGCAACTGCAAATCTTCATGTATAAATGGTTACCGGTATTTCATGATAAGTAAGGTACTGGAATCCTATTTGGAGTGCAAATCTGGAATGTCTTCTTTACTTCGATGTATTTTATCAGTGGCTTAGTTTGCTGACAAGATAAAATAATCAGCATGGAATCGGCAGAGGGGAGCAGATTTTAAAACCATGTTTGTCACCTTGTGTTTGCTAATTTGTTGAAGGCGAGCAGATGTTGTTGCTAGTTTTTCTTTGTTACCAACATAGATAAGTGTATGTGCCTGCTAATCTCTCAGATGAATTCTCAATTTAAAGAATAAAAAGGCAAATGACTAAAAATGGTAGTAACCAGTATAGGGTAAGTATTGTTTTGTATCGATTCTTAACCTTTTGTATCAGTATGGACAAATTATTCATACATGTACACCGATGTATCAATTATTCATTTCACCCCTAATGGAGACATGTCATTTTCAATATTTTGTTTGTAATTGTATTTATTATTACACCTCTGTGTTTTTTGTTACATCAGTTTTACATAATTCTCTTGTACTAACTCCTTTAATTATTGGTGATCCTATCAGATCTGTCTTGCTTAGCTCTTTTTGATAGGTGGATGTTTCTGATATATTGCTTGATCTGTAATAATGACTTGATTTTCAAGACTGGGCTGACTTGACTTTTAAAGACTTGGCTGACTAAAAGTATTAATAACATGTCTTCCTTGGGCAGGTGTATAAAATGATGAAAGGTCAGGGAGAACATTGTACATACAATACCAGTGAAAGATAATATATACCAAATACACAACAGAGGGTATGACATAGTAAACTTACATATATTGTGTGTGGAATAGTCTGATTTATTCTTTCATTCATATCTTGTACAATTATTTTTCTAAATGAATCTTATTTTTGTAAATGAATCTCTTATAACACTGACTTTGTTATATAAACAGCTTCATTGGTCAATTTAGCATTGTTTATCTGTTCAGATAGTTCATGATTACAGAAGAGTGTGCTTACAGCCTGAATTTTCTGACACTAAATAATGTGTTGGTATGCAAATACTGTGCTTAATACTGGTCCAGAACTGGATCTTTCTTTGTTGCAATGTTCTTCCTCTTATGAGAGGCCATTCTTAGAAATGTCTTTCTGAAAGGGAGACAATCATATTTAATGTTTTGTTTTTCTGTTTAGCAGCAGACATGTACATTGGCCTGTCATTCCTGTCTTCGTTTTGCTGCTTAGCACAAAATAATGTATAGATCCTTTTTCAGAAAGAAAAATGGTATTAAATTTCTTCTTATGACTTCTTATGATTTCAAGTTGGTTTGGCCCCAGGTTGCTGTGTGGTCTAAGGGGGTCACCTTTACAGATCACTGATACCTCAGCACAGTCTGCGTAGGGTGAAGTCTCAACTCAACGAACTTGGGTTTGTGAGAAAGCTTGCTAGTATCTTCCTGTAAGTCAGTAGTTCTTGTCAGCATTTTCCCAAGTTCTTCCTCCATATTCTGGCAGACATGTATAGGCTGCAAAATGGCATTAAAGCCACTAAACCATAATAAACCTAAATAAAATATAATGCCAGTGTGACACCTATAATAAGATCTTAATGTCACTACTCCTATATGGAAAGTCATATCAATATGGGCTGTTCACCAAAAGGTTTACGGTGTCTAGTTGATCCTAGATGAAAATAAGGCTGATGTGACATCCAGTATGATTGAGGTCTTGAAAATCTTGTTATTGCTGCAACTCTTGAATGGATGGTCATATCAGCATGTGGTGGAAATGGTCTTCATATTGAAAATCTTGTTAGTGCACAAGAATATCAGACATGGTTTCAGCACTGAGCAGTTAGAAAGAAGAAATGGTCTTATCTTGGAGTCCAGGAGTCTGTTTTGGGGCAATAGAGCATTAGTTCCATCGAGGGACACCTGCTATTTGATATAATAATGGAGAATTCCTTTTTCTCAGTTAATCAGAAAGTGTTCACTGTTGTTTTATCCTCTGCTCGCTTAAATGTTATTGTTATAGTGGAGCAGTCTTAGGTGGCCAAGTGGTCTAAGGCACTGGCCTTACAGCGGTCTTAGGTGGCCAGGTGGTCTAAGGCACAGGCCTTACAGTGGTCTTAGGTGGCCAAGTGGTCTAAGGCACTGGCCTTACAGAGCACTCACATCTCACCTCTGTCACTGGAGGGGTGGGGATGCAAATCTTGGTTTGAGCAATGTGGGCATATGAAAAAGTTTCCCATTAGCTTACCATTGGTCAGGAGTGTTTTACAGGTTCTTCCTCCACCAAAATATGCTGCTACCATGTATAACCTGTCATGCTGAAAAACTATTGTTAAACCCAACAAAACCATTTATATTATTAGTATTGTGGACTCGTGACTGATACAATATAGGGTGGTATTCTACCATCAGATAAGCCCAGGTCAGCTCATGTTATGTAGTTGGACAAGACACTTTATTCTAATTGCCTTGGCACTAATAATCGTTCTTGTGTTGCTTTGCCGTAAAACACCAAATCAAACAAACTTCATTTGTCCAGCATTTATAGGATGCAATATGGGAATCCACTTGTCAGAGAGTCTGTGGTAATGGGAGTTCTATGTGATTTGTTTTGTTCTTTAATGGCACATCAATGTATGGATACCTTCTGTACACGCTTATAGGTCAAGTCAAACTGCAACAACTAAGATCCTGATCAGTTGTATCATAAGGCACCTGTAGATCGGGGTTTGTGTTGTTTTTCTACTTATGACTCCAAACAAACTTCACAGACCCAGATTTGCCAGCATTATGTGACTCTTGTGCAGTTTGCAGTTTGACTCATTTTGTAAGCGAGTATATACAGTAGTTATAATATTATGCTGAGGCACTGTTAGAGTAAAGTGCCTTGGTCTGAAAAGGTTTAACACCTGAACCTACCGGTATGTGGTTATTTGTCTGACATGTTACCCATCTGAGCCATCGATGGCAAGAATTTTTAAAGTGATTAATTAAACTATACTGTCACAGTTAATGCAAAAATAAAAACTCATGGTCAGATAAGATGCTTTGTGTCATGTCTGCATTAGCAAGACTTAAGTGCAGATATCTCTTGTTATAACAAACTTCATTATAATCTTCATAATAGTGTAATTCCACATAAAGCATGATTCTACTATGGACCATGTGACCAGTCTTAAATCATGGTACTTGAATTGGTCTAAATTGTATGACAATACATGCCAGATGAAGTCATCATTAAGCTTAGTATTATATCTTTATTTCCTGCTTAAAACATTATTTGACACAATTAAAATACAGAAATGCCTTAAAGTGAAAATATCTTAAATTACCATAAACCTTTTACTATATATTTGTCAGCCATTTTGTTAACCAAACCACCCAACCGCCCCCAAAAATATGCATGCAGTCATGCAACCATTGAATCTTCAATAATTTTCACTATATGACTGAAAAATTGTTAAAGCTGCGTTAAAAATCCAAATCACACACACACTATATCATGGTTCCAGCTATTGGACCAGCCTTAACTACCATGATATTACTATATGTTTGACATGTCCTAACTACCATGGTATTTACTATACATTTCACTGGCCCAGATTACCGCAGAATTACTATACATTTAGTCGGCTGAACTTCCATGGTATTTACTTTATAGTTGACTGGTCCTAACTACCATGATATTTACTAAACTTTTGAATGGTCCTAACTACCATGGTATTTACAATACCTTTGACTGGCCCTAACTACCATAGTGTTTCTATAAATTTGACTGGCATTCTATTTGTTCTCCCTCTCCCAACCCCTAACACACATGCACTTTATCATTCCTGCTATAGCTTGGTTCAGCATGTAACCCATTTAACTCATTATTGTGAGCAAGAGCTGTATCACTTTTTAATAACATTTCTAATTTAAATTGGTCTTTGAAACTTGAATAAACTGCATCATAGTACAAGTTTTTCTCACCACTGTTAGCATTGTATAACATAGGTATCACTTCTGGCAATGATGTCAAGACAAACTTTTTAGTGGAACCCACAGAATAGAAGACTTAAAAGAAATAACTAAAGCAAAACATGCAATTATAGAGAAGAGAAAATAAATAAATTTTGAATTCCATTTGTATATTTCTGTTTGTATTTTTGATTTGCAGGTTTCACTTTCCAGAAGAACCTGATCCAGACAATGATGCAGATAGAGAATACGTTCTTTGACCTGGCCCAAACCTGCAAACGGGACTGCCTTGTTATTTGTGACCGTGGTGTCATGGATGCCACAGCATGTATGCAGACAAATTCCTTCGCCAAAGAATTGGGAAACAAAAAGAAAACAAAGGATTCTGCATAGGAAATTATAGAAAAGCTCATAGAGATAACTAACAAATAATCCCAGTAACAAATGCATTTAACTTGGTTTGGTCACCGCTTACAATATAAGACCAATACAATTTTTATATCCTGCCAATAAAAATGGTGGGGCATTGTATTTTACAGGCAGCCAGGTGGGTGGGCAGGCAGGCATCTGTTTTAGTTTACATGTGATGACTTATGTTCTTGTAGAGTGCAGCCTGGTACATATATTCCATTTGCCAAAGGAAGAATACAGTTTGGTACACATATTACCTTAACCTTGAGCCTGGTACATGTATTCCATTTTCCAATAGAAGACTACTGCCTGGTGCATGTATTCCATTTTCCAGTCGAAGAATACAGCCTGGTACATGTATTTCCTTTGCCAATGGAAGAATAGAGCTTGGTACATGTATTCCCTTTTTCCAATGGAAGAATAGAGTTTGGTACATGTATTCCCTTTGTCAACAGAATGCAGTTTGGTACATGTATTCCCTTTGTCAACTGAATACAGCTTGGTACATGTATTCACTTTGTCAACAGAATACAGCTTGGTACATGTATTCCCTTTGCCAGCAAAAGACAAAAGCTTGATATATCCCCATTGCCTAATGGAAGAATAGAGCTTGGTACATGTATTCCATTTGCCAGCGGAAGAATACTATTATTGCCTTAAGTGTTGGAACAGGAAAAATTAATTTTATCTTTCATTTACCAAAAACCACAATGCATCAAACATTTACTAAACAAATAGTGCCAGATCTTTAAAGATAACAAAATAAAGTTAATTAATTTTTTATTTAATCACTTCATACATTCAGTACCCAGGATGTTGATGGCACTATGTACCCTGGATCTGGGGAACACATTGAATTTCAAAGGAAAAGAAGAAATACTAGAAACTACTTGATGCACTTATTCTCAAAAATGAGATAATCCCTTTTGCCTTGGAAGTTTTGCCATATTGACTTGATTATCTACATTGCACTATGAAATTTTTCAATCCCTAATATTTCTCTCAATTACATTTTATCTTCACCCGTTATCTACAAATGTTTTGAATAATGATTTCCATTTTGTCTGAATTCTTAATTTGAAACTAATAATTCATTAATTAAAACCTCCTTCAGAAATGTAATCTCTTCTGTCATTATTTCAAACCTCATACATTACACTATTGGCCATCAGTGACTTTGTGCTAAAATTCAAGATAGATTACACTATTGGCCGTCAGTGACTTCGTGCTAAAACTCAACAGATAACTGAACAAATCTTGAGTTCTTAAATTACAACTGTTTTAATTTAAACAAATTGCAGATCACTAGCACCAGCACTTATATGGAAATCTATATGCACAAGTTCTTTAGTACATGTATGCACATAATGGGCATGTTAGTTGGATTTTTGTGGTTGCCAATATCTGGTAAAGGTCTGTGTAGATACAAGTATAATTGTAATGCTCCAAATGAGGTTTACCCATAAAATCCGGTAAAGTTGCTTATTCATTGATAGGCCCAATTCATTTTAATAGTCATCGGGGCCAAATTCACTTGAGAAAGGTATAGTTATGTGCATGCAGCCTGCTTGCTTGATATGAATCAAATAGTGTTGAGTAGACATGGCCCATAAAGAATATTACACAGCTAGTGAAGTATAAGCATACACAGTGCTTTCATATTTGCTTGCATCATCAAATCCAGTAATACGATTTGCAAAGCTAGAAGAGACTTTTACATTGGCAGAAAAAGTTTGCAAACTATGCAAGCGCAAGAATTATTGTCTATACTCGCTTATAAGTCAAGTCAAAGTACAAGCAGCATGGGCTCTGATCTGCTTTCGCATAATGCACTGGCAGATCATGGTCTGTGTTGTTTGTTCTTCTGATTATTCCTAACAAACTGCATGGACCCAAATCAGCTGGCACATTATGCTATGGCAGACCTGGGACTTTGCAGTTTGCAGTTGGACTCGCATAGTTTACAAAAAGACAAGCAGCACCTATGGTAACAAATCAGTTCAGGGTGGAGTGTTTTTTGGCAGTTTTCTAGAACATTTTTTTACCTTGATCATTGGTCAGCCATTTTATTGACATTGTTTGTGGCTGTCTAATATCATCGGTCAGTCATTTTGGTGATGTTTGTGATAGTTTGATATCATTGGTCAGTCATTTTAGTGACCTTTGTTTGTGCTGTCTGATATCTTTGGTCAGTCATTTTGGTGACATTTGTGGTTTTTGATATGATTGGTCCATTTGAAGAGTAATTGAAGTTTATTGTCAGTAGAAGG
>JAECUM010002922.1:0-59758 GCA_016617855.1 Megalonaias nervosa | reverse complement strand
ATGGTCTGAAAAATATCTTCCTAGCACCCTAATCAAACAAATAATAACTGGTATCTAACAAGCTCTAAACGGAGACGTAATAAGAAATAGTATATACCTTAGTTTGTGTTACAATATTTAGTGAATTTGAGACATTGCTTAAAATTTAAATAGAAAACCACTGCTGTCCTGACAATTTATAGGATGATTCGCAGTTTTACAAAAGGAGATGGTGTACTTAACACATTTTAAGAACGCAAACAAATAACTAAAATACATCTCTTTTGTTTATATCCAGTATTATTTCGAAAAGTTGGATTTGGCCCGAATATATTTCCCAACATCCCATTTGCCACCACACTGGCACACGTCAAACGCAATAAACATGCAATTAAAGGTTTATAAATATACTCAAAAGTAATTTGTGACAGATCCAACTGTTTTTATAAAATAATAAATAAAACAATGTATCGAATGATTTTGTCATGAAAAATGAAAGCATGTTAATATCGTTAAATTCGCAACAAGATGGAAACTAACGAAGTACCGTTAAAGTGTAAAACTTCCGTGCTATGTGCCAGTAGTAAAAGTAGACCGCAGTAAATTGGTATAACTGTAATACTGCTCACCTCTCTACCCACTACGATCGGTACAATCTCTGTCTCTATTTTCCTGAACTTTCTACGTTTTCCGGCCAGATTAATGTACTTTGTTGTTTTCTCTGGTTGTTGTTGTTCGGGGTGGGGGGTGGGGGCGTTTGTAGTTCTTTTATTTGATTATTGTTGTGTTCAAGGTGACTGCCCATTAGTACTGCTATGCCTATTTGATACACCATGAACTTCTTTTTGTTGACCAGTACTATACATTGTATCTTGTTTTCAGTTTGACTGCTGATGTAAAGCAAGGGTGGCACACTGCTGCTGTCAATTTTATTACTTGGATATGATAAAATGATTGACTAACTCTGTAATGCTTTGTGGAGTTTGTTTCCTTCAGACAACTGCCAGTTTACCGTGAGGCCTAGTTTCTCATCCCAATTTTATATTCTTTGGGATACCTTGCTGAATTCACTAATGGATAATTAACAATCTCATTTTCTCTTGCAGCAAGTTATTTTGTCATGCCGACGTTTGTATTCATACTTGGATAGTGTGATGCTCTCACAGATTAAGTTATTAACAATCCCATCTCGATTCTTCCAAATTCTGCATAGAGTTGACATACCTTGGTTTTGTACACTCGGCGTCGTCGTGTTCACCTTGCGGTCTAGGTGCCATCCACATCCGCCATTCGTGTTTATCCCTTTCGCTCTCGCAGCTGAAGCCATTTTCAGGTGTCTCCACCCGCTTGCTGTATTGTTATATTATAAAATGTCTGTGCATTCGTTTTCCGGTCATTCTAGTATCATTTCTATGTGCGTGCGTCGACTTTATTGGTACTAAATATCCTTTCTTCATGTTTTTGTTATCACCATTTTGATAGGCTTATGATTACAACGCTTCTCTGTGCACTTCATTCCAAAAATCCGACATGTTGGCCTCTTTTTGAGCACTTCATTCCAAATGACCGATATTTTGGCTTCTTCATTAGCACTTCATTCCGTATTTCCGATATTTCAGATTGTTTACGAAAACTTCGTTCCATATTTCGGATATATTGACGTCTTTATCAGCATTTCATTCCATATTTCCGATATTTTGGCATCTTTATCAGCACTTCATTCCATATATCCGATATTTTGGATTCCTTATGAGTACTGTATTCTATATTTCGGATATTTTGGATTCTTAATGAGCACTTCATTCCATATTTCCGATATTTTTGATTCTTCATCAGCACTTCATTCCATATTTCTAATCTTTTAGATTATTTATGAGCACTTCATTCCATATATCCGATATTTTGGATTCCTTATGAGTACTGTATTCTATATTTCGGATATTTTTGATTCTTCATCAGCACTTCATTCCATATTTCTAATCTTTTAGATTATTTATGAGCACTTCATTCCATATTGCCGATATTTTGGATTATTTATGAGCACTTCATTCCATATTGCCGATATTTTGGATTATTTATGAGCACTTCATTCCATATTGCCGATATTTTGGATTATTTATGAGCACTTCATTCCATATTGCCGATATTTTGGATTATTTATAAGCACTTCATTCCATATTGCAGATATTTTGGATTCTATATGAACACTTTAATATGAATAAGCAGCAATCTGTATCTGACGCCAAGTATTACTGTATACATAGCTCCTTTCTTTTTCGACTTCAAAATGTAAGTTTATCATAATTGTTCGCAACGCATAAAATAATAACTTTTCAAAATAATAACATCGGTTAAAAATACTGTTCATAGAAATTTTATTACTTGGATATGATAAAATGATTGACTAACTCTGTAATGCTTACACTGTTGTCCATTGTCCATGTATTAAGGAACTAACACCGTCTGATAAATTGTTTATGTTATAGAAATATTAGTCAGCAAAGTAAGATGAATATCATATTCTTTTCATCAGTTTTAATAATAGAAATTTTATCCTTAATTTCATGCGAAAGTAAACACGCTGTAATATATAGAGCAACTCAGCGATTATTGCCTGTATTATGAATGTGTATGCAAATCAAAGTTCCATTAAATTTGTTGTTTTGAAATGCAAGGAATAAAATGTAAGGCAGCAAATGTGACAGATAATCCAGATGGTATTAGCTAATCTCTCGCAGATAAATACGGAGGTACAATGTCTTAGAAATATCTCACAAATAATTAATGCAAAATTCGTTCGTTATAGTAATGCGGTGAAAATTGATTTCCTTTCCATCTTCTTTATGGAACTCTTTGTAATTGCTTGTAAAGGCCGTTAACATTGGCACCATGAACAGACATCTGTAGCACGAAAAGACTCAGCAAACACTAATCATGACAATTATTGTTTAGTATTATTGATGTGTTCAAAGAAATGTACAGATTGTTTTGTTTAACACACACACACACACACACACACACACACTGTAACTATATTTGTTCCAGAAGAAGTCTGCAGAGAGCTCTCGTTTCGGAATCCTAACAATTTATTAAAGCTGTAGTTAGTTATCTATATTGTGTGCTCCAAGTGATAAGAATTTTTGAGTTACCTTCTAAGTACTCGGTATCAAAATTTTCTCGTTGTTATCGTTTGCAGTAATCCCCTCTCTTAATTTGTATATGTACATTTCATGTTCGAGAGAACCATCAGCAATTAGGACAGTTCTCATTTTATTCTTGCATGTGATGTAATTGAACATGTTGTTTTTCATTCATTGTAAATATTAGTACGAATCAAATCTAGTTACTTCAGTGGAATGGGTAGTTTATCAGTTCTGTTGTCAACTGGACTGGTGAAGCAAATTACTAAGGCATGTGCTCCCGACGGTCATACTCTCAGCGGCTGGTGCTGTGGCAAAGGATGCATTTCGACCATTATGAGAGGCGAATCATGGTGATACTCTAGAACGAATGTCTGTGGGGAGGAGTCTATGGGGAGGAGTGTTGTGTGGAGGAGTCTGTGGGGAGGAGTGTTGTAATAAATGTATATAAGTCTATCTGGTCTGAACCTTGTTGTCTAGTGGCATGTGCGCCTGATTTCAAAGACAAATAAACTGGGTTTAATTTCTGTCTGCGACAGTTAAAATTTTAATCTCTTCATGTTGCATTTGGGGGTTCGTCCTACTCTTCGCGACTGGTGGCATGGCAGGGGATTCCTTCCCTACGACACCTCTGAGATGCGAACCTAAGTGACATTCGAGGACTAACGTGAAAGTGTGGAGAAATAAAATGGTTGATGTATGTGAGGCCACTTACTAATCAATCTTTCAGATGCGGACCTTTTAATATAGTATTTTCTTTGTCTGAATGCGAGACAGACGAACAGGATTCGATTCTCAAGGATGACAGCAGACTTTGTACATCTTTCCGTTGTACATTTTTGTGAAAATAAGAGTACATGGAGTCAGTGCAGATGTATTTCAATTTAGTGATTTCTATTAAAACAAAAATACGTTGATGACTTGTTTAATAGAACACAAACTGCCTGCATTTTATATTGGTGGCAAATGTTAAGAGGTTCGATTGGTATTGAAATGGCCTTGTTTGGGACATAATATGTGGTCAATTCACAAGGACGTCAGTTAATGAAGAGGCCGGTTTAAAGGTCACTGGCAACCTATATTGTACAAACGTGTGATATTATTATAGTTATAAACAAAACGTATTTGTTATGTATGCACACCATCAAAATGCTTAATTAGACTTTTAAAAAATTCGCTTTTTTGAATGAAAAAATTATTCGGCAATCTCCTTAAACAATCGGTAGTTTCCGCGTGCCAAAACAAATATAACGTACATTTATCCTTCTATTCAATCTAGCCATTCAAATGTTTAATTTCCCCACGTAAATGTCTGTGTGATAAATCTTACGATCGTGCTTTTGTACAGCAAATATGGTGTTCTGTGTTGCATATTGATGTAACCAAAAGAGTGATGATGGGGAAAAAGGGTTCTTTCTTTTCCGAAACACCCTGTTTACCAGAAAAAAGTGGATTCAAGCTGTGGGATCGAATAGGGTGAGGGATGGGAAAGTTGTATCATTTATGTCGGATTATAGTCAATTTGGCCGAAAGACAATTTTGCCAATCTTAACAATAGTTTGAACAAGTTCTTTTTCTTCAAACAACAAGTAGATACTATGTAAGATAGATTTTAGGAAAAAACTAAATTTAAACAAACAAACTATCTCGATATTCTATCAAAGAAAATAATCATACTTCATAACGTACATATATATGAAAGAAAACACAAACTGACATATCTTGCTCGTTCTAATCAAAATTTTTATATATATATTTTTTTTAATGCTAAAAATATATGCATCTTCATAACGACATTCTCAATTTAAGTCTTCCGCTCAAATTATCAATATTGATTTATAAAACAATAATACTTAACAGATAATATTCTACAGAATACGTATACATTTTTCTAAGAGTAGTGTACATGAGATATTATGTCAAATATATTTAATTTTAGGCTTCAGGTTGTAACACTGCTGCATATAATACACACTCGATTGCACATGAAGATAGAGAGAGAGAGAATAATGTTGAGCATTTTGTTAGTGTTTAATTGCTGCCATGTGAAGCTCTTACCAGTTAATTTTTTTTTCAAGTTGTCTTAGTGTGTGTACACGTAAATTAAAAGCTTTTCATTACTAGTCAATATCGTCAATCATATTTACTCCACTATTCCATACAAATAAGAAAGGAAATAAGTTAGTGTTGAATTTCTCCCCCCCCCCCCCGCTGCACGGTACAAAAAAAATTATAAACATACACTTATTTGAAAATAAAATGAAAGAAACTAACTCTCATTGTTATCATTTATTCCTTTTTTATCATGCGAAATTTATTAAAGAAAAAAGTATGTCCACAAACTCCGTATATGTAGCGGATGCCGGCTTGTTTGTGCATCCGTACTGTAGTGTGTATCGCTTATGTCAAATAACAAAATTGCAAAAGAGACGAAAATATCACCCGATTGCTACGATAACTATACGACGATATCTCGCAAATAAAAGTTATTATTTTAAAATACATTCACTGTGAGTACAAATGATAATCTTTTCTTTAGCATGGGTTACAAAAATATTATTAATGCCAGTTATTGTTGTGTATACTATTTGCCCTGCAAACATCAATTATGATTACATCTGGCAAACAAATAGAAGCCCGGGTGATGAATAAACACAAATGGCAGAGAACAATAAACTCCTTGCTTATACTTACCAACAGGATGTCAAATACAAAGGTTATTTTATTACAAAGCAAACCGACTCCGGAAACTTACTTTGATATCTTTTAAGTGTGCCGATTTTTTTATGATGTCGGCCAACATAAGGAAGCCAAGCTTGGTTCCTTTAGATTCTTTTAAGTGTGCCGATTTCTTTTTTTTATAAAGTCGGCCGACATAGGGAAGCCAATATTAATTCCTTTTCACCTGTATTAACGGGAATTTTTAAAATAAATTGAAACAATGGAACGTTTTTGAAAGCGACACAATCTAGTGCGTCGTGCACGCATATAGATATAAGGCTGAACAGTAAATTAGTTTTCAGTAGTTTCATCTAAATGTTCCCTATCCATAGTTTATAGTGTTGTATTTTTCGACAACAGGAAGCATGTACTTCGTCTTGTGGGGATAAATGTACATCATTTCCGGTTGGCGTCCTCTATGGGTGGGAAATCGTAACTAAGGGGAAGTAACAGCGTTGTTTTACTTCTATCTCGAGTAATGGAATTATTATTTCTTCTTTACACTTGATAATTTTTTTGTTCTTTCTGTGCGAGTATAACTACTTTTAATCATGCAATGCAAATTTTATGTAAAAAAGAAAAATGTTGGCGTATGGCCAGTGACATTTAAAAATATATCAAAGTATTTCTTAGCATGCGTGTGTATTTAGCATAACTGAAAGAAATTAAATTAAGCGTGTCACCATAATGTTTATCAAGTTATCTACCAAGCGCTTGTTTAATGTCAACATAATAAATGTAATAAATGCAACAGGCATCTTCTGTTTATTTTGATCTTCTTTTCCACGGTCAAGATATATATTTTGAGTTCTGTTATTAACCCTGCTATAAATGGTATTGTGGACGAATATAGTACAGTGCGACCCCTTTATAGCATTGCTTAATGGAGCCAATAAAATGCATCGCTTTGTAAGTAGAAACGTCTTGTAATGAGGTATGCTAAAAAAACAGTCTGTGCACAAAATCAGGGTGTTTAACAATGTGCAATCACATTATAATTGGTATGTTTACCAAGAGTTAAGACGATATGAAATAAATTAATAAGCTATTATAAAACAAAATTTAGCCAGTTAATAGAATCTATGATCATACCTACAGTAGAAGAAGGACAGCGGTATACCGACGGGCTTTATAATGCGAGAAGACTGCGTGGTTTGGATATTTAACCTCATAACATAATTTGAGAGTTTATTACATATTACTTACCACTGGCCGACGGGGCCGTAAACGACGATACACACACTCCACTGATACACCACTGAAAAAGAGTTTAAGAAAACATACATGTAACTTAAAGATTGAAGCCATGTATTGGCGATAAAGATTTGTAAACTGTAATGGCCTACGTTGACGAAGATACGTTTCACTAAGTTACAAGTTAGACGCTTTCCCTATTGTTGACAAGTTTGTCTCTCTGATCATTGCCTAGAAAGATATATTTATCTCTGCAACATATATAGCATCATTCTACTTTTTCCTCCAATTCTCGAAAAGAAAAAAATCATTAAAAATAAAATACTCCTGCAATCGAGGTAAAATGGTTGAATGGTTCTTCCAGGTAGTATAAATTGCGAGATTTCAGGAACACGCTACCGTGTGTTGCTCTGAATGTTCAATTTATACACAGCTTGGCAGAGTTACTCCTACTTCATTTCATGGTTACTAAGGTGACACAGATTTGCCACCTAGTGTTCCAGAACTCCCACAATATATACTATCCACACTATACGATATCCAAATATCTAAAATGAACGATCCACCATTAAATGATTTAATGAAAATTTGCATAGAAAACTACAGAATGGCTGAACATATACAGATTCATCAGATTAATAGGGATTTGATGAACTCTGTCGTGTTAAGGGATTTGGTTATTTCCGAATCCTACCATCGAATTAGCCCTGTTTGGCTGTTTTAGGCGTTTCCCTGGCCAATGCGCTTTACTCTGATTGCCTCTGCACTAAATAACTTGAATAATTTCATGTTCTGTATTACACCAAGCCAAACCGATCAAAATTTATATATAGATATTATTCTGTCTAAATAGAGGTTATCATGTTCACACCAAGCCAAACCTGCTCACTCGAAGCCTAGCATTTTCACACCAAGAATATCATGCTCACTCCAAGTAAAGCATGCTCACATCAAGCCCAGCATGGTCTGTCCAAGCCTAGTGTGTTCACTTCAAGCCTATCATGCTCACACCAAGCATAGCATGCTCACTTAAGACCCAGCATGTTCATCCCAATCCATGCATGCTCACTCCCACGATTGCTTGCTCACTCCAATTATAGCTTGCTCACTTCAAGCCGAACATTGCTCACACCAAGCCAAGCATGCTCACACCAAGAATAGCATACTCACACTAAGCATAACTTGGTCATACCAAGCCTAGCATGCTCCCACCAAGCCTAGCATGTTCACTCCAATCCTATCACGCTCACTCAAAGCCTAGCATCATCACTAACAAGTCTAGCTTGCTCACTTCAAGTCAAGCATTGCTAAATTCAAACGTAGCATGCTCATTCTAAGCCGAGAATTACTCACACTAAACATAACATACTCACACCAAGCCTACCATGCTCACTCCAGGCTTAGCATGCTCCATATATGCATAGGAAGCTCACACCAAGCATAGCGTGCTCACACAAAGCCTAGTATGTTATCACCAGACCCATCATGCTCACTCTAAGCTTAGCATGCTCATCCTAAACATCGGAAGCTCACACCAAGACAAGCATGCTCACACCAAGGATATCATGTTCACACTAAGCAAACATGTTCAGTCCAAGCATAAC
This sequence comes from Megalonaias nervosa, assembly GCA_016617855.1. Classification (NCBI taxonomy): domain Eukaryota; kingdom Metazoa; phylum Mollusca; class Bivalvia; order Unionida; family Unionidae; genus Megalonaias; species Megalonaias nervosa. The sequence goes on along the minus strand of JAECUM010002922.1, from coordinate 51,120 downwards.
ATATGCTCACACCAATCATAGCATGCTCAGTTCAAGCCTGACATACCCACACCAAGCCTGGTATACTCATTTCAAGCCTAGCATGCTCACACCAAGCCTAGCATCCTCATACCAAGTCTAGTATGCTCATATCAAGCTAAGCATGCTCACAGGAAGCATACCATTCTCACATCAAGCACAGCATGCACACTCCAAGACTATTATGTTAAGATCAGATCCAGTATGCTAACCCCAAGCATAGCATGCTCACCCCAAACCTAAACTCCTCACATCAAGCATATGATGCTCACTCCAAGCATATCATGCTCATCCCAAGCATAACATGCTCATACTAAGCCTAGCATTCAAACACCAAGCCTAGCATGCTCACTCCAAGCCACTCATGGTCACACAAGCCTAGAATCCTCATTCAAACCCTAGTTTGCTCACTTCTAGCCTATCGTGCTAAATTAAAGCCTAGCATGCTCACTCAAAGCCGAGCATTACTCACATAATGTAGCATGAACACCAAGCCTATCATGATGACATCAAGCCTAGCATGCTCACACCAAGCCAACCATTCTCACACCAGCCTACCATTCTCACTCCAACTGTAGCATATGCTCACACCAAGCATAGCATGCTCCCTTTAGGCCTTGTATACTCACACCAAGCCTAGTAGACTCTTTCCAAGCATAGCATGTTCACACCAAGCACAACATGCTCACTCCAAGCTTAGCATGCTCACACCAAGCCAAGCATGTTCACACCAAGCATAGCATGCTCGCACCAAGCATAGCATTCTCACTCCAAGCCTAGCCTGTTCACATAAAGTTTAGCATGCTGACACCAAGCATAGCACGCACAGTCCAAGCCAAGCATGCTCACACCAAGCATAGCATTTTCACCCCAAGTCTAGCATGCTCACTCAAAGCATAGTATGCTCACTCCAGGCCTAACATGCTCACTTGACTTTCACTTCAATAATGTTCATATTTAATTCTTTGTCGCATATCAAGTTATACTATATATTATTCGTTTCTCTTTTCTTCATCTTTCTGTGCTCGTAGATGTGGAAAAAAAATCACTGGTTTATCTCGCACAGTACAAACAAATTTATCGAGATGAACCCGAATCTCAATGACAGACAAACATGTCGTTTAAAACGTTGTTGGAATATGACCATAGATCATTAACCCGCGCACTTGTTTACTAATTTCAAGTTCTAAATCCAGTAAAATGAGCCACAAAATGAGCTCATTTGTCCTGCCAATATGTTCCAGCTTATGATCTCGTTGCTAGACTTTTAATGTTAGTTTTCCCGCTTAGTTAACATCATGCGATCAGTTATCACAGAACGGAAAGCTACGTGTCTCACAATCTCGTGTGGTCGAGCCGAGTCTGAACTCACGTGAACAGAGGTGAGATATGTGAATTATTTGCAAAGGTGAGTGCCATAGATCACTCGACTATCAGGGGCCCCAAATATGCTTGTGTGCATATGTGTGTAGTTATGCAACCATTTCAGAACAAGTCTAAAAATTTTCTGATTCTGGATCGGAAAATGTAACTGGTTACCTATTCCTTTATGGATCAGGGAGAGAAAATAAACCATAACTTACCAACTTGAAAGTCGTTTAGAGTATGTATAGCTAAAAGTAACCTATCTAAAAATACATTTTCCAAGCCACTACACGTGCTCTAGAAGTTAATGATCAGAAAACTCAAAAGAACGCATAATCGTTTTAGATTATGGGGCAAAACTTATTCACAAATCTCAACCTTTCCGTTTCCACATAATGTGCCTTCCCTGGGAACAACGAGCTCGCACACGTTATTAGTTGCATTATAGCAGTACATCCCGGTACACATGTCCTCGTACTTTCCACCCAGCGGAACCTGGAATGAACAAAGAAAAAAGAAGGAAAACCCAAGCCATCTTTATAAAGTCTCTGCGGCTGAATAAGTCACAAAGTTAATACTGGCATACCTTTTTATAGAAAATGCATTTTAAACGAACAGCGTTGACAAAATATTGCAACGAAAACTTTTACCCCCCCCCCCCAATTTTTAAAGGGCATTGTACTTCTCTCGACTTCGTCAGAACACTATTAAGTTGATTTTGGACAAAAGCCAATTACAAAATACAGGTATACATAACATAAAACCATTAAGAAAACTCAACAAACAATATAGATTAAATATACGTAGCAATCATTATACAACAAGATGATAGAAAGGAAAGAAGGAAACAAAGTAAATCCTTACCCTACACATATATGACGGTGCTCCCTTGATGATTTTACATTGCTGGTCGACGGTCAAACTTGTGCCAGAGAAATCGATCAAAACGTCGGTTACATTCGTCAGACTGGTGAAGCAAGCATTGGACAGGCTGAAATTCATGTACTGAATTAGGTTTAATTATATTATTATATTATAGATATTTTAATTTCATGTAGCATCCATACATAAAAGAATTGCTGACCATTTTAAAGTTTGTTGAAAATAATCAGAAACAATCTCATGATAATGTGAATGGTTAGTGACACGGAATCTAGTGCGAGGATCATAAGTTGGAAAACACAAGCTTAACATTACTTTTATTGCACATTGTCTTCTTATCGGTGCCCTGTGTCCCACGCTAATGCCCGTTGACAAGTATTTCGTTCAGAATGAATACTTCTTGTCTTAAGAAATTATTTACAACGTTATTATTGCTCCTGAACTAATAAAGAAAAACGAAAAGTCAATATGTCTCAATATGCAGGAAAAATCTTAAACGAATTGTATACATTCTATATTTTGCGTAATAAAAAGGGTCAAAATATCTAATTTTGTATATGTAATTAAGACCGAAATACATTTCGAGACAAATAGAATTAGTTTTAATTTGGTCTTTACAATTTATGTAAATTTATTGGATTTTTTTTTATACTTTTAACATATTATTTGCTACATCATGTCGAGGAAATGGGAGCTATGTGACTTTTCCAAGGACACACCGAGGCTGCCGACATGGGTGGATATCTAACCCGTGACTCCTGGATTACGAATCCGAGGCTCTGACAACGGAGCTACTACGGCTTTATAAAGGTTGGGCTTCTGGTTGTTATTCGATAAATAGTTCAGAAATGTTGCGAGGCGAAGTGGAGAAAAAGACTATTTGAGATTTTCCTAGTACAGAAAAGAGATTTGTTGGGAATATGTGTATTATGATATTGTCCGTCCTCGTGTACGTATGTCAGTAATTGGTTTTCAACTCCTTCTATACTGCTACAGGTAGACACACAAACGTTGGTCAGTCATAGTTACATGGGTGTAAAATGTGCCAACATTTCTGGAGTTTTTATCTCATTACCAAATGTTGGATAAGCGGATTGGTGTGATGTTATATACATTATAAATAGCTCTTGAGGTTTTGCCTCAAAAGATTGATAATTGGCATTTGTGACCCACGAATCAAGTGTCAACTCATATTGGACTGGGTCATTCCCACATAACATTCCCTACACCCCAGGGACCTGATCACCGAGTTAGAGAAACTATGCTTGTAACAATATCACGCGTCCTGCGTATGCACTATCTAATCTACACACGGGCTTTCTGGGAGGAGTTCAAGAATGCGACAGTAACCGGTTGATAATTTCATCTGTCACTCTATGGAAAGCCGCAGGTAATCGGCGGTGATTAAATTTTAATCACCGGCGGGTACCTGCGACTTTCCATAGTCACTGAGCATTATCGGTTAAGTCAACGAAACTGAGCTAAAAGTGGAGCATGAAATGAATTTTATGATACATCGTGCGGTGAAATGTCTCGTTGCTTTAGCACACGCGCCCGTGAACGACGTTGCCGAGACCTTGGATTCACTCGTGGAATCGATGCCGTTGAATGCATGGACGAACTCTTAAGCCAGTTTGAAGACATAGTGAGCGGTCGCAACTGACGATGGCGAGGCGACAACTTCATGCAATCAAAGAGATACTGCTGAGGAAAGGAATTGCGCGTACCACTAACACAGTCGAAGGATGGCATTACTGACTTCAGTCACTCATTCAATGCAGCCATTCAACCATGTGGAAATTCACAAAATGTTTAATGAACGACTGTGTGAAGCACACAGCTGCTTTTCTTCAAGGAGTGGGCCGGTGTAGAACCGGCTGTCAAAAAGTACCAAGTGTTGCGCGATAGAGTTCCTAGAGCCGTAACGGTTTACGGTCAATCAAATACACTAATATATCTCCAAGGCATTCCTTTTCTACATATTGATTAGAGTATTAAGATTATTATTTTAAAAAGTCTAATTAACTATACATGTTAATTAACATTTCTGCTTAATAAATATATGAGTACTGTCTCAGCAAGTTGCTTGTTGTTCTTTATTAATTATCAGTCATCTTGTGTGATCAATAGCGGTTTAATCAACCGTGCTTAGGATCAACGAGATATGATCAAATGTTCTATGATCAAGCGTCATAAAATCAATACCCCTTGTGATCAACAGTTCTTGTCATCTACAGGTCATGATTATTCAACTTATAATCAACATTGGTTAATTCGAAGCTAACTGTGAATCATTTGAACTTTACACTGTTTTGGTGTGTGATTGTGATTTGGATTTTTAACATAGCTTTAACTATTTTTCAGTCATATCGCTACGGTGTCTGTAGTGTGGCAGTTTATAGTGATGTCTAGCACCAGGGTATCATGCCGCAGGCATGTAGCATAATGTCCAACCCAATCACATTATCCTCACACCAGGCCGACCAATCCTTACACTAACCGCTTAATGCTGAGGGCCAGGCGAGGCATCTGCTAGTGCCATTTTTATAAGTCGGTCTTGGTTCGAACCCGCGACCTCCCGCATTTCAGGCGGACGATCTAACAACTTAGGCCACCGTTTTTGGTGAAGTTTTGAAAACAAAACAAATACTAATTACTTATTCTAGTGCACTTAATTAACTAACTGTACCTATTTGTAGTTACAAAAATGTAATCAAGTTAATGTTATTAGTTTGAATTAATTACAATGTATGGTTCATGAGGTCATATGCCAAAATACATACTGTAGTGGACAAGAATGGCACATAAACATTAAAGAACACGGGAGTGTAGTCAAATTAAGGTCGCTCATGAAAAGTGCATGCAAATAATCAATGGAAATAAAACGCCGAGAGCACAACAAGAGTGCTGCATGATGTTTCCAATTAAGCCCTAAAATTAAACCAATTCAAGTTCCAAACACAAATCGTCTTTGTAAATAAATATATGCAGTTTGTTTGTTTGTTTATAATTCTTTCTATTGCTTCACCATATTCAAATATTCTTTCTTCTTGTTCTTTGCCGTTCTCAAAAAGAGGAGTGATTTGTGAGTGTGTGTGTGTCTGTGGGTCTGTGTGTGTGTGCTGACTGCTTTTCTTAAATGCACTTGCGAGACTTTAGTGTTGTGTTCCTGGCTTTTTGGTTGAAAATCTACATTCTTGTATTAACACACACGCATTGTTTACATTACTTAGATTCAAACATACATTTTTTTATTTAGTCTTAATTTGTATTTGAATTCAATTATTTCTTGCTTGTAAATATCTTCAGCCCCGTAATGAAGAATAACATGTTGCCAAATATATTACCTAATTAAATATGATAAAAACATAAATAAATAAATATATACATTGGAAATTCAATGTTTGTAAAGCACATATTCCGGCGATTCCCGTTTTTATTTCCACCCGGAAGTTTTGGGCCTCTTAGACAGGTCTCGGAGGGCAAGGACACTTGGACAGGTCCCTGAGGGCGAGGACTGCCCTAGGTGTAAATGAAGTTAGACGTGTGCATTTGGCTTTTCATGCGCAGTTAAAATATACATGGCTACTGATTGAGGATCACGACTATTTTCAAGCTGAAACCCATGGCCTTAATCCCGTGTGGGGAAAGAAGGGCCTTAATCCCGTGTGGGGAAAGAAGGGCCTTAATCCCGTGTGGGGAAAGACCAAACCAGCAGCGTTTTAAGTTTGTGCACCTATTAAGTGAATATGTTGTTAATGAAGTGGGGCTCTCAATAGATTCCATGTTTTTAGCTAGGTACCAAGGCCCTGAGCTTCTCATGTTTCCAAGTATAATTTGATATTGCATGCCCAGTATATGTACTGAATGGTTCAAAAAGAGCATCTCGATGGTTTTTATAACCCGGTGGTCAAGTCCTTGGGGTGTAGTGAATAATCCAGGGGGATGACCCAATCCAATATGGGTTGACACTTGGTTCATGGGTCACGCATACCAATTACCAGTTTTTTAAAAAAAATGTTAAACCTCAAAAGTTATTTGCAATGTACATAATATCGCCCCAATACGCCAAGCCAACACTAAGTGATGAGATACAAATTTCAAAAAATGTTGGTTTGTGTGTGTGTGTGTGTGTGTGTGTGTGTGTGTGTGTGTGTGTGTGAGAGAGAGAGAGAGAGAGAGAGAGAGAGAGAGAGAGAGAGAGAGAGATTTGGATTTTGAACATAGCATTAACAATTTTTCAGTCACATCGCTACGATGTCTGCTGTGTGGCAGTTTATTGTGATGTCTAGTACTGGGGCACCATGCCGCAGACATGTAGCATGATGTCCCACCCAGTCACATTATCCTGACACCAGACCGACCAGTCCTAATACTAAAATCTTGGTGTTGAGCGCCAAGCGAGGCAGCTGTTAGTACCATTTTTGTAAGTCTTTAGTTTGACTCGGCCTGGGTTCGAACCCGTGACCTCCTGTATCCGAGGCGGACGCTATAACCACTAGGCCAGGTCCAAAATATTGGTACAATTTATCCATATAGGACTATGATTGACCCAAGTTTTGTGCGTCTAGCTGTAACGGTATAGGAGAAGTTTAAAAACATAACTCACGTACAGAGCGGTGCAAGGGCATTTGTCGCCCTTGGCGAACCTTCCATCTTGCCTCCCCCATCCACTTCCCGGCATCGCTTATTATAAACTGTTAATTAGTATTAATACACATTCGACTTGATAAATTATTAATTTCATTATTTAGTCTACATATTTAATGATAATAAATGAATAACTTGACAGTGTACTTCAGTTTTGACACACACCCCCGCCCCCAAATCTTGGCGCCCTAGGCGGCCGCCGAGTTCGCCTAGCGGTTAAGCCGGCCCTGCTCAAGTACGTACATAAGGACACACATTATAATATTCCCGCGCTTTCAGAAAAATGTGAAGAATGGTGTTACAAACAATGAACAATATAGGAACCACCACAAGGACCTAATTAACATCATTTTTTTTTTTCAAATAGCAGATTTACCAACATATCTCTATTGTTACTATTAAAATCTGAAACAATCTCTTTATCTACTTCTCCTCATTTCTGAGCTATCTAACGAATATCAACAAGAAGAGCATAAACTTTATTTGGCTTAGCTTACTGTATGTAATCCTCAGACATACACCACAATGTTTTACATACAGACAGACCCACCAAGGATTTGTAAGAATTGACTAGATTCTTCTGTCAAATGTACGGTGTATTATATCATTTATTTAACTCTTGAAATCTAATAAAAATTATCAAGGGCAACCAAACGGCAGAGAAATATTGCAGATTTATCTGATTGTGGTCTCCAAGATTCTTACAAAGCTCGATTATGTGACAGAGATAGTTTAAACAGCTCAAGATCTTTGGAGAGATTACATCCGTAAACAGTTGCAAATTTACAGGGGTTTTTGGCATAATTCACTCTCTTTTCCAACTACTCCGATCCAAATATTCAATATTTCACCGATAAAACAGCGAATACTAGCAGCTTCAGGAAAACAAATCACCCCTTCTTAAAATCGACTCTCCCTACCCAAGCTGAGAAAAATCTCAATTCCGCCTTTGATAATGTATATACTAATCAGAACTTTGGAAACTGTCGGAGAAGAGTATGTGAGAAAAACTGGCGTGTTACAGAGGAAATTTTTGCCAAAATAGCTCAGATAAACGTTGTTTCTTTAAAGAGAAAAAAACAAAACAAATTTTAAAAAGTCACAGCAATAAGTTGTTTAGAGCATGAAAATGGAATCATCGTGATATGATAAAGAAAAGCAAAGTAGATGGATCACGAAGATTTTGAGGCCACACTGTCTTTAACTTAGGTATCTACGGCTGGGGGAGGAAAATTTATAATCAATAAAACACCAGAGAACAGGAGAGACAGTGAAACTTTGAAATAAGACTCTCCAGAAACTAGATCGACGAACACAAACAATGAAGACTGTAGCTGCAAATTTTAGTTTCCTCGTAAACAAAGAGCGCAGTCTCTATAAAGCCGTGGTAGCCCCGTTGATAGAGCGTCCGATTCGCAATTCACATGTCACGGGATCATTTCCCGCCCAGGCCACATTAAATCAGGACGATAGCTATCTCGAAGTAAAGATCGATGTCCAAGGCAACCGTATGTAATAGTTTGCGTCCAAAATTGTAGATTAGCCAATGAAAACTGTTGTCAAAAGGAAATGCTGACATGATGTTCGCTGATCTCCGAATACTATTTAAATGCGTGACTCTCTGCCCAGGAAATGTTGTGTTTATGCGAATGACAGACTGGCAGACATAGAGAGAATCTCACTTACGAAGATATAAAGTTCTTTATTTCCCTTGTGGAACACTCTGAAAATCTCCAGGGATTACTTTTGGTGTCACCGGTTATGGCCATATTTGGTGTTGACATAATGAAATGGTTGTCTGCCGAGCAATTGTTCTCCCTTCCATCCTCGTGGGCACCCATACTGAAATATCACGTGTAACTAGCTTTTCTCAGATGAAGATGGTAAAGATTATATTATAATGATCGAAGACACGTTCGTTAAGTTCGTAAGTTTTATCACTGCCATGATAACAACGTTTTATCACATGACTACTGTGTTACTTTGGTAAAATATACACATATCATATTTATTCTACATATAGCACGGAAATACCACAGATGACATCACAAATTGACACTAGAACGTTACGTAAGACAAAAGCTAAATATCTGAGGCATCCGAATGCTATTCAACGTTAATTCACTCCATTATTTCACTGTTTCATCAAATAAAATAAGTATCTTTCGTGATAAATATAATATTACATCTGTACACATTCGAAATAAAAGTCATTGAATAATCTGAATCTTTTGTCCGCCATATCTTGTTTCATAAATAAACAATAGGGGCAGTCTTTCATCATGGCGAATAATAAGTGTGTTTTTATCTACCTCTTACAGTTTACAAACAGTAGCACCAGGATATATTGTTTATGAACAACTTTTGATGACAGAACTCAAACGGAAATTTTGTTTTTATTTTGACATGTAGAAAACTTAAAAGAAGTAGGCATTTCTTTGTCCCACAAGCAATTAATATTCATTCAAGAGTTATAACTATTCAGATTGTTACGCATGCGTCTACAGGTTTGAATGTAATTCATACTAGTGCATGTTTAACGCCCTGTGTGATCTGGAGATACTGATTTCAGTCAATATTTAAATTACATTTGTTTGGCTTTGGAACTTATGCGGATTTGATGTCGATATAAACGTTTGCTTGAGGTATTGATATATTGACTGACCTTAATTTTTTTTAAAAAGTGTCGTTTGCTACATTAACGACCACACATACAATCCCATGTGGGAATACATCGGAGAGAAAATAAAAAGGTATGTCAGGAAAGACGTGAAATGTTACTGTTTTTACAGAGATTCCTACCTGCGTGCAATATAATGTGTAGCAACTGTTGCAAGTATAAAATCAAAGGTCTCCTGCAGAATAATGACATTGGACCCGCTACATATTGAGCCATTTTGAGAAATACCTGAAAAATGACAACAAGGAATGTTGTATTGCATACTATTCAGACATATTCCCATGTAACTACAGTGTAAAGTCATGCTAAGATGTGCAAGTACTTTTAGATATGTCGCCGCTTGTACGTTTTGCATGTAATGTTAAAGATTAAATAATCTATTTAAAATAACATATCATTTTCAGGGTTCGCTACATTACTTTTGCCAATTATTTCTGCAAATTTCGATAGCTTTGGCGTGCATAAAGCAGCAACTTATGAATAATGAGCAATGAGTAAACGTTTCTGTCTTTGAAGTGTAAAGGTTTTTAAATTCCAATTTTGTTAATTTCACAAGCTATATTTACTTTTAGAAACAAAACAAAAAAATATTACATGAAATTAGTATAGACAAAGGGAATATACCGACCTTGCACTGCTCGATTATTATTATCCAGAAGTTTCATGCTACAAAGAAAAATCTTTAATTGAATAAAGTGCTAAATGATTTCTCTTTCTCTATTAGAAAATTAAAAGTAAAAAGTAATATTCCTGAACTAATGTGGGACAACAGCAAATTGTTGGTTCTTTTTAAAAAATATTGCAAATGAATGTTATATTGCTACGAATTCTAAACATTGACCGCCTGGTAGTGACGTAATTAATGAATGTTATATTGCTACGAATTCTAAACATTTTAAATTAAATATGTAAATGTGTCATAAGTATACATTTCTTCATTTTTAAGACTTAACTTTAAAAGTTTCCCCAGTCAATCATAGATGAATCAGCTCAGAATTTTGCTCAGATTTGGTACTGTCTTTATTTCGTTTATATTTTTGTGTCGATGAACTTGGTTAGCTCGAAACTTTGGGAGATTGGCTGTAACTGCCCCATATTGGTGATTATTAATTTGCTTTCTAGAGTTACTTGTTTCGTCAACGCACATGCCGTAAGGAAAACATTTAGTTTTTATGTTCTCCCACAAAAGGTTAAAATGGGGTATCCAAGAAAACTTTTGGACCTGTTCCATATATAATAAAGCAAATGTTGAAAACTGTAGAAAGCATAGAAACGTTCTAGATCGAAGAAAATAACAAAATAACAAGAAATAATTACATGTCTACAAAAGGAGATTGTGTCCATGAATAGGGCAATACAGGTCTAAATGAAAGCTATCAGCACCATATTGCTTGGTGTGACGTAATTAATTACGTCACTACCAGGACGTCAAGTTACATATGCGAGATCTTTATATTTGGTTCTAGTTTTACATCCTAGATATAATTTCTACTACGTAAACCGAAGATCTGAATGTACTTACATTACAAACGTATCTTGTAGAATAATAATAATAATAATAATAATAATAATAATAATAATAACTTCATGTGGATAAAAGAGAATGATCATGAGAAATATAAACAGTTACAATTGTGTGATAACCTTATTTCTTATAAGGCTTTGTGACTGTTCCTTCCTTTTTGCTAAAATGAACTTTTTCACCAAAATTAGGATGGCGAAACTCTTCCACGTCAAGATGTAAATGAGGTGTTTACTGACATATCCGAACTTTAGATTCATATTCTAAGTAATTCCAGTTGATGAACTCTTGAAAGTGGTAATCCAATGGATTTGCTGGCAAATTAGAGAATGTATGCGTTCACACCTATAAGTTCCCGCTTCCACACAGTGGTTTTGAGTTCCACTGAACACGCTCAAGGCGGTCTTTGAAGGCTTTTGGTAGTTGGCAATCTACCATACGTGGTTGTGAGTTCATATATATATATATATATATATATATATATATATATATATATATATATATATATATATATATATATATATATATATAAAGCTTACGCTGTCAGAGCTATCACGGTTATGTTCTTCGTAACCGTCACTTGACTGCTCGCTCGTAACCATCTATTCAGCTCATCCAGTGCTTTTGTAGCACCTATCTCAGAGGTGTATTGAATGGTGGAACTCCATGGGGTATTTGCTAAGGACTGAAATAATAATAATAATAATAATAATAATAATAATAATAACAACTAGATATATTATCTAGTAACAGCCAGCTCAGTTTGTTGGACCGAGCTTAAGTACAGAGGAATCTTGCTTAAACAAAAGTGAAATGAATCCAGTAATATAGTCATAAATCTAAAACATGATGAAGTTGCCATTATCAATGTGTTATGTATCATTAACCGCTCATATTTCCTTTGATGACGAGATCCCTTTAAGTTACCCCATGAAGAATAACCCAGAAGGCGGAGATTAAAATCCATAATCAAAGTTCCATATTTTGGACGTTAGAATACAGCTAAGCTGTACTCCCATCGCCATTTATCTTATGCACGTATTCTTTAACCTAGGCAAGATTAACGACACTATATGCGGTCAGTATGGAGGATGACAGAATAGATATAAAAACTAAAGCTGTAATTCATCCAGGACATAAACCATAAATAAAGTTCATTAACGAATATCCCTAACTCTAGCATCATCCTTGTAATAAATGATCAAAACGGATAAGGGGAGTGGGGAAGGTGATATGAGACGCATTAACTAATCAAAGACAACATGCCAGAAAATATCTTCCCATATAATAATTGTATGTTTTACAACCTTAGTATATATTTGAAAATAACAATATGAGAATTGAAAGAGCAAAGAACAGGAATTAGAATACGCGGTCCAGTTTTATAAGAGGAATATGTGACACTACGTTTTTAGCTTACATTTGAGCGGACATTTTCACCAGCTAACCGAATGTTTTTCTTGTTCTCGTGCAAATTAAGTTTCAAACGAGTAAGTTTAGAATTGTAAGGGTGAAAATTCCTGTCGATCTACGAAGGGCACATTAATTTGGGCAGGTGAACGATTAATTAGATTTATGGGGACCGGCGCGCGTTTAAATCACCATAATGCACGTTAATTGGTAGTGATTCTTAATTAAGCTACGTTTATTTAAACTAAGGATAGGGGTTAACTTTCGATCTGTATCGGAGTTGTCAGATTTGAAATATTGCAGAAACAGTATTTGGTAATCGGTGTTTATCAGGCGGACTACGTTTTGGCGCCTAGGTTAAGGTGGTAAATATATTTAATTCGGATTGGTTACGCTAGATAAGGGGCGGGATTCCCACACGAAATTCTGGGTTTAATATGTCTCGTCGCAAAATTTTAAATCAGTCGACGCTTTTTCTGCAAGAGAAAACAAATATAGAAGACTCCGGGTTGAATTTAGAAGAAATTCACTCGTAAATATTTATCCATTTCATCTCATATTTATTAATCACCACTTGCTGTTATTGTGAACAAATGCTGATAATTCAGTTGATGACATCGAAGAATGCATTTTCACAAATCAGAACCCTGTAAAAGAAAATTTTATCGAGGAGTACAAAGAAAAACTGCTTTATACAGATGAATGAAACACAGTCGTAGTTATCGTTATATTGTTGACTTGAACAAATTAGTCTCACCGCGAAGTTTGAATAATGTAGCGTCTAACAATGTACACAAAGAAAACTGCCTATATGTTGGACCTATGTGTATTTAAAGAGATCCAAGCGTGCAAGAAAACAGAATATTGGATGCTAATTTTGACAATGAACGAAGGACCTATGTCCAGCAAACATTCCATCGTTGTTATCATGAACAATATAGATCAGAACTGTTTAAACAGGAAATTCGACTTTCAAGGCGAAGTATAATAAACAGTCACAAAAGCGATGATATGAAAGGATGATAAAGATGAGGATAGTCGTTAGTTCACTGAGACAATACAGAAGAAAAGAAAATGTAGTGTACAACGTAGATAATATGTATCTGGAAGGTTTTCCAAATTCACTTAACAGCTGTATTGATCCTGACGAATCAAATTTACACAATCAACCCCACATATTAATAGATCGGTAAGTGTTTATTAAACATGACTAGAATAATAATTATTTTTCAGATAACCAAATTGATAGGTTCAAAGCACATTTAAATTTTTCACGTATGTTTTTGATGCACATCTGAAAGTGAGATTTGCGGAATTTCATGACCCATTACAAAAACAACACCCAAAAAAGGATATTCCATTGAAGTGGCAATTTTTTTAATTTGGCATCGTTTCGATTTGTCAAAGAAAAAGTGTTAATGGAATTAGAATTGTTTAAAAAATATTGATTCTTATAATAAACTCTGACATAAAAAGACTACTTTAAACAGCATCCTTTAACTTTACAGTATAATCCCTCTAACGTATACGTGCCTAATAAAATTAAAAAAGAGAAATGCCTTTGTTTTTCAGACAGTTTCAAATGGTAAACTGAGTTCACAGACAGCTAATCACACTGGTGGAGAAAAATATGCTTATATATTCATTTTGCGACCTCGGGTATTTAAGAGAGGTATTTGCTGTACATTAATATATTCATGTTGCAACCTCGGGTATTTAAGAGCCGTATTCGCTGTACGTTAATATATTCACGTTGCGACCTCGGGTGTTTAAGAGAGGTATTCGCTGTACATTAATATATTCACGTTGCGACCTCGGGTATTTAAGAGCCGTATTGGTGTGCATCATGAACATTTGCGTTTTGGTATCATTCGCCGTTTTCCAATGTAAGATTTAGGTCTCTCCTCTGAACTAAGAACTATTTTATGTCCAAAAGCTGCTACTCATGTTTATTGTTCTATCCATGATTATCTCTTCCTCAGTTCCTTGAAGAAAAACAAATTCTCACCAATTATTTTCAAATTTTATGATGTTTTAAGTTAGCTTTTACAATATAATCATTTACGGTCTTAATAAAAGGATCTTGCTTAAAACATCAGATGACGGGTCTTCTTATTATGTACATTGTGAATATTTTCATTAATTAACAAATATTAATTAGTACGTACCTATATTTAATGCCTTCGAGAAACAAGAGTTTCAGACCTGGTGAAGCAAACGGTACAAACCATTTGTTACTTTCTTCTGGCACATTTTCTGAGCAATCTAATTTAAAACTGGCGTGGTCGTCTATGGTTGAATTCTCCGTCTGATGTTCCTTAAGTCTTCCTTCCGCATAATTTCTTCTTTCGTTTTCTCTCCTCCTTTCTGTTGCTCTTTATCAAGTGTATCACGTAATATCAAACGATTTAAAATTGCATCTACATTTCTCAGTCGATCCTCCAGTTCGAGAAGGCAGCTTTCTTTCTACAGTTTCAAAATGATTAATCTACTTCTGCAATTATGTCGCACCACAGACATATAATTCATGTCACATGACAGACAAATAAATCATTTTACACCATAAACATACAGTTCATGTCACACCACAGACATACAAATTATGTCACACCACTGTAATAAAATTTATGTTACACCACAGACATATAAATAATGTCACACCACAGACATGCAATTCTTGTCACATCACGGACATACAATTCATATCACACCACAGACATACATTTCCTGTCACACCACCGACATATAATTCATGTGACATCACGGACATACAATTCATATCACACCACATACATACATTTCATGTCACACCACAGACATACAATTCATGTCACATAACGGACAAACAATTCATATCACACCACAGACATGCATTTCATGTCACACAACAGACATGCAAATCATGTTATACCACAGGCATACAATTTTCAGCAGCCTCCATTATAGTCACTTTTAAAGGGCTTTTTTTCCCCCCATGCAAACTGAAGTAATCAGTTGACAAGCAATAAGTGGAACTGGTCAGCATAAATGCCAAAACTCCTGATATATAGGGTGGGAGTTGGATGAGTGAAAACTTCTGATATGTGGGTGGGAGTTGGATGAGTGAAACCTCTTGATATATGGGTGGGAGTTGGATGAGTGAAAACTTCTGATATAGGGAGTGTGAGTCGGATGAGTGAAATCTCTTGATATAGGGGGTAGGTGCTGGATGAATGAAAACTCCTGATATACGGGGTAGGAGTTGGATGAGTGAAGACTCTTGATATAAGGGGTGGGAGCTGGATGAGTGAAAACTCCTGATATATGGGGTGGGAGCTGGATGAGTGAAAACTCCTGATATATGGGGTGGAAGTGGATGAGTGAAAACTCCTTACATATAGGTGGGAGCTGGACGAGTGAAAACGTCTGATATATGGGTGGGAGTTGGATGAGTATAATCTCTTTATATATGGGTGGGAGTTGGATGAATGAAAACTCCTGATATATGGGTGTGAGTTGGATGAGTAAAAACTCCTGATATAGGGAGTATGAGTTGGATGAGAGAAGACTTTTGACATAGGGGGTGGGAGCTGGATGAGAGAAAACTCCTGATATATGGGGTGGGAGTTGGATGAGTGAAAACTCCTTATATATGGGTGGGAGTTGAATGAGTGAAACTCCTGGTATATGGATGGGAGTTGGATGAGTGAAAACTCCTTATATGGGTGGGAATTGGATGAGTGAAAACTCCTGATATAGGGGGTGTGAGTTGGATGAGTGAAAACTCTTGATATAGGGGTGGGAGTTGGATGAGTGAAAACACCTGATATAAGTGGTGAGAGTTGGATGAGTGAAAACTCCTAATATATGGGTGGTAGTTGGATGAGTGAAAACTCTTTATATAAGGGGTTGGATGAGTGAAAACTCCTGATATAAGTGGTGGGAGTTGGATGGCTGACAACTCCTGATATAAGTGGTGGTAGTTGGATGAGTGAAAACTCCTAATATATGGGTGGTAGTTGGATGAATGAAAACTCTTGATATATGGGTGGGAGTAGGATGAGTATAAACTCTTTATCTAAGGGTGGGAGTTGGATGAATGAAAACTTCTGATATATGGGTGTGAGTTGGATGAGTGAAAACTCCTGATATAGGGCGTGTGAGTTGGATGAGTGAAGACTCTTGATATAGGGGGTGGGAGTTGGATGAGTGAAAACTCCTGGTATATGGGGTGGGAGCTGGATGAGTGAAAACTCCTGATATATGGAGTGGAAGTGGATGAAAGAAAACTCCTTATATATGGGTGGGAGTTGGATGAGTGAACACTCCTTATATATGGGTGGGAGTTGGATGCGTGAAACTCCTGATATAGGGGGTGTGAGTTGGATGAGTGAAAACTCTTGATATAGGGGTGGGAGTCGGATGAGTGAAAACTCCTGATATATGGGTGTGAGTACGATGAGTGAAAACTCTTTATATATGGGGTGGGAGTTGGATGAGTGAAGACTCCTGATATAGGGAGTGTGAGTTGGATGATTGAAAACTCTTGATATAGGGGGTGGGAGCTGGATGAGTGAAAACTCCTGATATATAGGGTGGGAGTTGGATGAGTGAAAACGCCTGATACATGGGGTGGGAGTTGGATGAGTGAAAACGCCTGATATATGGAGTGGGAACTGGATGAGTGAAAACTCCTTATATATGGGTGGGAGTTGGATGAGTGAGAACTCCTGTTATAGGGAGTATGAGTTGGATGAGTGAAAACTCCTGATATATGGGGTGGGAACTGGATGAGTGAAAACTCCTTATATATGGGGTGGGAGTTGGATGAGTGAAAACCCCTGATATAAGGGGTGGGAAATGGATGAGTGAAAACTCCTTATATATGGGTGGGAGTTGGATGAGTGAGAACTCCTGTTATAGGGAGTGTGAGTTGGATGAATGAAAACTCCTGATATATGGGGTGGGATCTGGATGAGTGAAAACTCCTTATATATGGGTGGGAGCTGGATGAGTGAAAATCCCTTGTATATGGGTGGGAGTTGGATGAGTGAAAACTCCTTATATATGGGTGGAAATTGGATGAGTTGAAACTCCTGATATATGGGTGTGAATTGGATGAGTGAAAACTCTTAATATATGCGTGGGAGTTGGATGAGTGAAAACTCTTACTATATGGGTGGGAGTTGGATGAATGAAAACTCCTTATGTATGGGTGGGAGTTGGATGAGTGAAAACTCCTGATATATGGGGTGTGAGTTGGATGAGTGAAAACTCTTGATGTAGGGGGTGGGAGCTGGATGAATGAAAACTCTTGATATATGGGGTGGGAGTTGGATGAATGAAAACTCTTGATATAGGTGGTGGGAGCTGGATGAGTGAAAACTCTTGATATAGGTGGTGGGAGCTGGATGAGTGAAAACTCTTGATATAGGGGGTAGGAGTTGGATGGGTGAAAACTCCTGATATATTTGTATGAATTGGAAGAGTGAAAACTCCTGATATATGGGTTTGAGTTGGATGAGTGAAAACTCCTGATATATGGGGTGGGAGTTGGAGGAGTGGCTGTAAGGGTGGTAAATCAGTAGTATTTTGTATTACTTATACGCCGTACAAAACATCACATCTTTCTAAAACCAAATTTTAAGATTAAGATTAAAATTGGATTATCAATAAGTAAGAATGAAGTTATTCCTAAAACTAAAGCTTGGATTTACTACACTTAAACACTTCAACAGACATTGATCTTTTTTGCCTTAATCTTTTCTGAAAATGTGTGATTTGGCATTTTAAAAGTTTATGAGCTTTCATAAGTTACACATATAATAGTTTTATGTTACAAAATACAATAGTTTTATAACATATAATAGTTTGATGTAATAACATAAAATTGTTTCCTCTAAGTTTTGCCGCCAAATTAAGAGTGACTTCTTCTCGGAGTAAACCCTACTGATCCGCAATCCTTTCAGGCGAATATTAAATTTTCTCTTACGCGCCGAAGTATCATTCTGGTCGGAATTGTAATCGCACGCTCTATCTCAATTCCGATTGGATATAGCTGTGAACCGATTCAATCAAACTTAGCGGACAGTGTCCCAATCGCTGTCTGTCAATGTGGGGACGGATAAGAATACGCCACGCTCACCCCGCGGGCCTACTTTTTTGATCTTTGGACAAAGCTTTAACACATAGGTGTGGTAACTACAAACCTAAGTTTAGATGGTGCAATCTATCGCCTTTGCCGATTCAAGATCCCGGTCTCCGGCCGGAAAGGTAACCTTGCGTAAGAGTTTAACAATAGCCTGCGGAAATCTTTAGGCATCAAACACATGACTGCTGTAATATTCCCAAGACAGGTAGATTATAGCTTATACATGACTTTATAGCTGGGGCTTAGCAAACATGACAGATATTAAACTGCTACTTCACTATGGGATTATTCAGACTTGGTGACCAAAGTTTAAATACTGGTGGTATGCAAATACAAGAGTATTATAAAAATTAGCTTAAAAATTGTGGCATGTTGGGGCTCAGGTAACAATTGTCACTTCAAAGCCAGTACCCTCGAATGTAGCCCCCACCAACATTTATTGCATACTATGTTCTCTTTTTTTTGGGGGGGGATGATCCCTGGCTTAGATTTAGCCATCTCTGGTTTTTATTTATAGGAAATTATTTATTCTTTTGAATATGAGGATTGTGGTTCGTGTCTCTGCTAGTATGCTGACAACGGTGCACATTAAGCAATTAGGTATTTATGGTATCCCGAACGTGAAATATGTGACCCAGCGCACATTGCTTTTTTCTAGCAGTTCAGCCTCTCCAAAAATATACATGATAACCCGTGACAAGAACTTGACTCTAAACTTGTTTTTGACTCTACACTTGATTTGCATGTGATTTATTTGGAAATGGACATATAGGAAAATTCAGTACTTAAAAGCAAGTATAGAAAATAGGTTGAAAATAATGTACTGTGTCCTACTGAACTGTCACCAATACACCAATACGATTACACACACCAGTTATGACCTCTGTAATTTCCCAATGATCTCCAAAAATAGCCACTCGCTACAGCATATTTACACTTCTCCCTTGTTCAGTTTTTGTTTTGTACAGAATTTGAATGCATTCTATTCCTAATTTAGTTTCTAATATACTCTGTACAATATGCATTAATTAACGTGTAAAACATACTCATAATCAATTAAACTAATGCAATTTAATTTTTTTTTTGTTTTGAATATATAAGGATAATGAGAAAAATAAAAATAAAGGTAATTGCTTGTGTCGGAAGTTACTTACGTCTGCAATGTATATACCGGTAACAGCTATCCTTATCATAAATTGTGAGTCGTCCAATAGTGAAAAACGTCGATTCACCTGAACAAGAAATTGGTAGAAAAGGAATAGTATTAGTTTGTGTTAGACATGTAGACGATCTTATTAAAAGCTCATTTAAAATAATATTCTCCATACAAGGAGTAGAGTAATCTGTATCTTGTGCAATCTTAACTATCGAATTCCAATTGTGCGACCATTGACGATGGGATTACGAGATCCTCAGCAATGGGAGACAACCAATTGTTCTAGCATTGGCGATGGAATGTCACACAAAACTGAAGGATCACTTTAATCACGTGCAAAATATCTGATAAAATTTCAGGAAGATAAAAGAAGACAATAAAGTGATCAATGCAGTCATTTGAGTTACATGTTGAACTTTGCGCAAACATGTTTAAAACTTTGAGAATCTCATATTAAACAAATAGCCACCGCCTTGTTTGATTCAAGTGAACATTTCCTCTCAAATATTTAATTTCGACCCGCCCTCACCTCAGGCACGTTTTGGGATATTGAATAAGTCATGTGTGTGCGCATGTCGTACGGGGCGAACAGTGGAGGCAACCGTTGTGCACTGAGTTGTATCCCATGATACTATGTCACTCGAGAAAGCAATAAACATTTTTGTTTTTTTAAAGCGGTCTTTGTATATAATAAAATGACAGTATTTTAACGATTGTATCTGCTATTGCCACTGGATTTGTTCTGCGTGCCTTTTGGGGTGATTTCATAAACGTACTCAGCAGGAAATAGTCAGGGTTGTGCCTATGTGCCATTAAATGCTATATGTACATTTGTTTGATAGCTTAAGGGATTGACCGCTCTGGTGGCCTAGTAGTTAGAGCGTCCGTCTCGGATGCGGGACGTCGTGGGTTCGATCCCCGGCCGAGTCATACCAAAGACTTATAAAAATGGTACTAACGGCTGCCTCACTTGGCGCTCAGCATTAAGATATTAGTGTTAGGACTGGTCGGCCTGGTGTCAGGATAACGTGACTGGGTGGGACATCATACTACATGTCTGCGGCATGATGCCGCAGTGCTAGACATCAGTATAAACTGCCACACTGCAGATATCCTAGTGATATGACTGAAAAAAGAAATTGTTAAAGCTACGTTAAAAATCCAAATCACACACACACACAAACACACACACACACACACACACACACACACACGCGCGCGCGCTTAAGGGATTCATAAATACATGTTAAATTTACTATTGCAAATGTTTCTGTGTTAAAGGGGTACACGACCCAAATTGTTGAATTCGGTCTTACTGAGAAGGTATGGTTGAAATGTTAGCTGGAATGAGATTAAAACAAATATATATGATAATTATAGGAAAATATGAACGAGGTTTTTTTTCTTCTGAGTAATATTGCACGACCTTGGGAGTGTAGTATTAGTCCGAATAAAAGGAGTTCATATTTTCCCATACAAACACAGTAACTTTTTAATTATATAGTCATTTTGGTTATTTTTGTACCCAAGGCTTAATAATAAAAAGAATACACTAAAAGAAACAAAGTAATTGAATGTAAGCTATATTTCAAAATAAATACACAACTGTAGATTCGTGAATACACAGTAACAATGTCAATAGGCACATAGCACCGCCTAGCGACCTTTGAACTTAGTTGCTTCCTCTACATTAGTTTAAAAAAATCTTGTTTTGGTCTACTTAAATTGAAAGTTAGAGTCATATTGTAACTAAATGTGCATTGAAATAACTTCTGCAGTTGGTCTGGAATGAATGTATTTTGTTTTTCTGTTAATCCAACTTAATTTTTCCTTTCTGCTTGGGGTGGACTGGATTTTATTTATAGCTGAGTCAATACATACCATGTACATGTGATTGGAGCAGTGAACTGTCATTAAATCAACCACACCTCTGTTTCTGTTCTGTCATTGATTGTTTGGAATCATAATGTGTTAAACATATTAAATGTATCAACTGAACTTATTAAAAGACGCTATCACATTTATTTCGTCTTGAGTACAGTAGGAAGAATGTGATTTCAGACTGAAATGTAGTCAGAATTACAGTACAAGTTCGTGGTGTGTATTAAGTTTTGGAAATAATGACATGGGTCATATGATTCGGATCTGAAGAACTAACTAAGAAAGTACATTTTGGGGAAATTCAAGATTCATATGTAGAAGTATATTTATTGCCATTCTTATAAAAAAAAAAATATTTTGCCCTGTCACTTGCATGTTCGCTGTTGGTGGGACCCCAGCTATGGCCTGTATTGCTTCTATCGCTAGCCTATTATTGTATCAAAATAGTTAACCGGGTAAAATTGTAAAGCAGCTGTTGTGTGACGGTCCATTTAGCCAGCAGAAACTGTACTTTCTCGTCGTCTTGACTCACTGGCTCTTAATTTCTTACCAAAACCTTCACGAATTTAGTATTTTGACTGACTTGTAAAATGGCACGTCTCTGAGAGATATGCAATATATCTTGGCCTCAATATACTTTTCAATACTATTATGTAGACACTAGAGAGCACCATTTCATAGCCTGAACTAGTCTATTTGTGAAAAGTTATTAATATTTCTCCGAAATAACTGTTTAAATTATCAGAATGGTATTTTCAATCACTGCATCTCCCACGTTTGTTGTTGACATTACGAATATCGCGTTTATTCGTATGCATGTTTGAAAGTTTCATTTGTGAATCAGTGTATTCGTCCACATCGTTAACTTTATCATCTCTACTTTCAAATGGAAATGGCTTGCTCAGTTCATTCACAAACAAATCCAATCAACCAAAATGCTAATACATGAGTGTACATGGTTTGTTTACAAAGTAGTTCCTAAAACACTATACTGTTTGTAAACACACGGGTCCTGTAGTATGATGCTGTGTAATATGGAAAATTACCGCACGATGCTGACAATGTAACGTTAACGGAGAATTTTTTTTTAGCATATAATAACGTGTATTTATCATTTTAGTATTATGCATTCTTTCAGAAATTGCACATCACATCTGGTTTTAAAAAATATCGAATCATTCGATGCAGCGACCTGATAATTATTTTGCCAAGAATTATATTTTGTATAAGACGATAAAAATGCAAACTTACTCGATCAATGAGAATCATATAGGAATTTCTTATAACTGTATTGCTGTCATATACATAGCCAAAATATTCACTGAAGATATTTCTCAACCTGAAATCAGAAAGATACAACAATGAAGTTTAAACTTAGAGATACATACGGACAGAACTTATACTTAATAATGAATTAGGAAAAATGCACAGTGTTCTGTGACCTGTATTTGATGCATGGTGTTCTGTGAATATAGCTCGAATGCAATAGTAAGTTTGCAATCTATCATTGTCACTTGGATTTAAAGGCTGCCACTTAGACTTTAAACGGATCTACTAGTCTTGCCATAGAAATACGTAGTTTGAAAACCGATACAATAGTCTTATCATAGAGATAAGTAAAGGATGCAATAGTCTTGCCATAGAAATACGTAGTTTGGAAATGGATACAATAGTCTTGTCATAGAGATACGTAAAGGTTCAATAGTATTGTCATAGAGATATGTAAAGGATACAACAGTCTTGTCATAAAGATACGTAAAGGATACAATAGTCTTGCCATAGAGATACGTAGTTTAGAAACGGATACAATAGTTTTGCCATAGAAATACGTAGTTTGCAAACGGATAAAAAAGCTTTCTCGTAGAAATACGTAGTCTGAAAATTTAAAATATTTCAAAGAATTGAGCCATGGTCATCACACCGTTAGCAATATGGTGTTTTTAATTAGTCCGATTTAGATAAGCATACAAACTCCGATGGGTCGGGTGAAATCCGTTATGTATTTTAGCTCTTTCATGAGAAAATGTTTCCATCGACTACTAAAGTTTGCATGATTAAAGATTAACTGTATATGGACGTTTCATTGACATCATAGGTGTAAGCAGTTCGCGAAATATTCGATCTTTTTAATGTAATATTTCCACAAACAATATATAATGTACGGTGCTTAATAACCGCAGCACGATTTCAGATGGTGTAATTTCTCTTTTGCACGACAACTTTGAAATCCCTTTTAGTGAAGTACTCCATATGTCTTGTTGGAGCGCTAAGAGGGACGCAAGAACATGGTAGTCATAAACCTTTCTCGTGTGATTTAAAACAGAACAATTAGCATAAGTACGTAGCGTTTTCTATTGATTTCTATGCACATGTAAGTGCATAATGTATCACATAGCCACTATTCAAAGACTTTTGAAACTGCATAGTGAAAGTAAGACTCAAAGAGCGTTGTTTTCACCCATTATTTTCATATCACGTGTTACCCCAATGTTTTCCCTAGCCAGCGTCACCTCTATGCAACGAATTGAACAGGAAAAATCTGCAGAAGGGTTCAAAAGGAATGCAAACCTAAGATCGCCCATTCCGCCGTTTTTCATAAATTCCTGCATAGTTCCAGTCTAATATGTTAGGTTTAAACGAGGTTCAAATATTCAGTTTAGAATTTAAGAAGTGCACAACTTAATTCAGCCACCGAAATAGCTCGTAATTCCGTGCTTTTCCGAAAGTGCTCCAAAGGTAGAGATGTCACACATTCGACAAAATCAGTGACTGCTTTAATGAGAACAGCATTCGCGCGTTGCGGTCAAATTGATTCGAGGGGGAGTGAAAATAGGCAGGTCCGCGTGAGAAGAAAAAGCGTGCATTATACAAAATAAGAGTCTGGTCAATACTGGTGATCATCTGGCGTACTGGGAATCTGTGAAAGGCGAGCTTTGGTTGAAGAGAAAAAGCTGTTGCGGATTTCCTGATTAACTGGTAAGCATACGACACGGATTTGTGAAAAATAATGTACATCAGTTATGTCTGAAGAGAAAACAATATTCGTAAATGCTAGGCAGAATACCGTATCATATCAAACACAAAATGAAAACAGCATATAACATAAAGATCACCTACTGTATCCGACATAGCGTGGTGCTGACTTCTATTTATAACAATGGAGTCATCTTGTGTTCCAGCTTTCTACTGAATCGGTTGACCCACGGATGTCGCCGATCAACATTTGATTAATTCGTTCGCATATGAAATATGGCCGGGTTTCTCAGTTCGAGGGAGAAATTACATGGCTCATAATGCGATTATAACGTCGATATTATCTGGTTTCATGTTTAGGACCAATATCTTTCAAGACTGAGTATTAAGCAGACGATTTAGCATATACGACTTTTGCGTGTAACGGTGGCATTGGGGCTTTAAAGGCGAATCACACTATTAATTCTGCATACAATAAATAGTTACTATTTCATGCATATAGGTGAGTGTCTGCTTACCGTAGGTTAAGGGCAAAATCAACTATAATCAACGCTTCTACTTCGTAAAAGTTGCTTGATTCTCGCTTCTGCTTGTTTTTATATTGATAAGCTGGACCAGGAATCGGCAACTCTGAAACATAGGACACAGTGTTATATTAACATTATTGTGCATATTAAATTCTTTGGAATATAGGTATATGGAATAAAATGCGTGAACAGGAATTTGGAGCGTACGAAACGTTTTACACCTCTAGCATACATATGCATCTAATTGCCGGTGTGTCTGCTACGCACCAATGCCTATAACAGCGATGGTATCATTTTATTATCGTGTGTGCATGATAGAGATGGTATATGGATTGGTATGTGCAGGCAAGACGATAGGTGCCATAAACTGCGGACCTTGGTACAAATCTCTGGAGAGAACTAATTGAAAAATCTCTAACATTTATGACAATATTATTTATTCGTATTTTAAAAAAAAATACGTTAATGTCTTAAGGTAGTCTGTTGTTGGATCCAGGGATAGCATTTTCTGCTCTGTTTGGAGTATATTCTCTCTCTCTCTCTCTCTCTCTCTCTCTCTCTCTCTCTCTCATCAACCGCCGTTCGTCTCCATACCGTTTCTTATTGCTCCAAAGAAGTTTCACTGACTCTGGCCGCCAGTATTTTATTTATTAAGGACTTGAATTTTTAACTTTATTTCGCCGTTCCTGCCGTTTTCTTCATTCTACCATTCTGTTTACATACCATTAACATACCGTTTCTCATCTTGTAACAGACATTATACATACTTTACAAATGATTCCATGGAAATCTCTTAATTTTATGGAGGGACAGCTTAATTATGTATCAATTACACCACGTCAGCATCGTAAGTTACATGGCCCAATAGAATTCAAGCCTTGCTATTCCTGATTTTATGAATGTGTTGATGTCTGGGACAGCAGTGATTTGGAAAATCCAGACACAAAATAGACTACAATGCCAAAATGAGCGGGAAGACGCTTAACTCAAACGCAGTGTATTCGTCAATAATTAAGGTATTGTGTAACCCCAACTTTCACAACATGATAGGCTATAGATGACGGTCAGTATATCTGATGGAGGAAGAAATCGAGAAAAACCTGGGAAAAACCACTGACCTACGGTCAGTTACTGGCAAGCTTTCTCAAATACCCACGTTGGCCGAGCCTGAGACTAGGACCCAAGCGGACAGACCTGAGATGTCAGGGATCTGTGAAGTCGAGCACCGAAAACAACATGACCTCCAGAGGCCTTATCGACCTGTGGTTATCGCTCTAAGCCAGGTATTACTATTTATCAGTTTCATAGCAAAAAATAATAACAAATAATATCTCTCTTTAAGGTGGCTGAATCAGAGGCAAAGCTTTTATCATGGAAACAGACTAAAAATAGTTAATTTATTGGAGGGTATGCGGTATTAGACTTGTACAAGCAGCTTATGATAGTCACATGGTAAAAAGGAAAGCATGTGTATTTCAAGTAATTCAACGTAACCAAACAGCGCCAATCGCCAAAACGAGGTGACAACTACCTCCAATCCAACCCCAACTTTCCGAAGCCTTCCAAAACGAAAATATCGATTTTGTTCATCTACGCAGAATAAATGAGAAAGGGAAGAAAACAAAACATTTACAATATTTTGTCATAATAAAATGTAAAAGTCATTATCTTCTAAATCCTAAAAGTTTCGCAACCAGTCTGTATGTTTTTGGAATACAGCAAAATGGTAGTTACAGTCTATTTTCCTAAGCATGTCATATTATTTCACACAACACACACCAATTGTCCTTTTAATAAGAAGCCAGTACACCACAAAATATTGAAATGAAAATTTAAGTTGCTTATTTACCATAGGCCCCAGATACCAATATTTCTAGTTATGTTGCATGGCTGCCAGTGTTCTTCTTATCTGTAAACAGATATATTATCGACAATAACACTTAGTATAAGCACTTGTTCCAAAATCCTGGATAGATACTATATCTCTGTTGGATTGGTTTGCGACACAGCAATACAAGTAGGTTATTTAGTGCCGATGCAATTGTGTAAAGTGTCTTGCACAAGGACACACTACGGTAGCTGACCCAGGCTAGTCCGAAGGTAGGATTCGAACCCGCGCTCTTTCAGTCTTGAGTCCGGCAAGCTAACCACTGAACCAACGCACTTCCCTCCCACTACTGAATTACAAGATTTAGTAGACACTGACTAAAGGTCAAATAAAATTATCAGTTTGTGGTTACAATCTAGTTTTCTTGTAAAAGGTACATCAATACAAATTAAGACATTTGTAATTATACGCAGATATCACATGATTTGGGCAACCCTGTATAAGGAGTTAAAATGGGGGTTCTAATTAGTAGGTTGGGTATGGACCGCTCAATTACGTATCACAATAAGCAACTTCCGATATCTTTTATATTCTCTCTCTCTCTCTCTCTCTCTCTCTCTCTCTCTCTCTCTCTCTCTCTCTCTCTCTCTCTGATTTTCCACTGTTGATTATCTACAAATTCAGTGTTTCCCACCCTCCGTGTCGGACCCCAAATCAGGGTCGCAAGGACGTTATGGAGAGTTGCCACGATTTTTTTGTAGGTTGGCAAAACGTATCAACATGTGGAAACTGGGTCGTGAGGCTCAGAAAAAAAAAATAGTTTTAGGATCGCGCCCAAATATGGTTGGGAACCACTGGTCCAATTGATACGTCTAAATAGTTGTTCACGTAATATATAAGGATTTGTGATGATTTGATTGCTTTCAATGTACTTGGAGAATAGCTTAGTTACAACACAAGCGTTATAAATGATATTTTTATAATAATACTCGGTTTAACACAGTATAATCAATATATCCATATCTTGTACGTTTATAATCTTATCAGAACTATTTTTCCGATTAAATAACGAAACTGAAGAACCCGTCTAAGGAAAGCAATAACGTTTTCCTGCTTTCATCACAGTTTGTGAGCATATACTGCAAAAAACCTTGAACTGACCGTGCATTTGGTATACTTCTACATTAGTGGATACTAGGCTTGTACTAGATTGACGTCACAAACCGAGCCTAAGTCAGGGGAGGTAATGCTGCCAGCGATTTTATACAAGCTAGCTCTTAATTTATTTTAAGGGTATTTTGAAAATTAACTGGAGTAAACTTTAGCAGAGAAACATAGCTTTACTCCACACGAAATTTTCTATAAAAATGATGATAAATTAATATTTTGAAGATATTCTTCTTAATTGATCATTAAGCCATGTTACATCGAAATATTCCATTTACCAAGCGCAGACCTATGCGAAATTAAGACTAAGACATGTTGCTCTACATGGTCGATTTTATTGACATAGTGATATTAACTGATCGATGCGAAAAACAGCTGATCTATTGATTTACTCCGTTTATTCAATATCATTTCTTATAAAAAGTCATTTGTTGGTAGGGCCGGATTATCCATAGGGCAAAGAGGGCAACGTGCCCAGGGCCCCCGAGGCTCAAGGGGCCCCGTATATTATCGTCTGATTTCACAGGCAGTGTTGTTAATAGTACTGTAACCATATCTATGGACAAGTCTGGATAGCTATGGGCCCTTATGTTGGCTGTGCCCAGGGCCTCCAAAGGCCTTAACCCGGCCTTGTTTGTTGGAAATGTACACTTTCTTTAAAACTGATACAGTTAGACTGGTTATTGGTGATAATATAAGGTGTGTAATGTCCATCTATACTGAATTATCCGTATACCGATTAAGAATGCTGACTGACTGATTCCTATAGAAACAAGCTGTGATTAGTGTGAGTCAGCCTACAACAGTATTTCCTTGGAACAAGTTGGAGGAGTTTATCAGTGTGTGTGATGTTCACTCCTGTTGAAGTTAATTGCTGCAATACTAATTGTTCACATTACAGTTGAAACGCCCAAGGCATACATTATATAATGTAGGCAAGAATTCCAGGATCAAAAAGTGGAAAGAATTTTATTTTTGTTTTTATTCAATATCTGAGAATAGCATTTGTGCGAGATGTGAACTATCTATCTTCTATGGAAACTTTGCCTTTATGTACACATATCATATTTTGCAACTAAAGAAGGAAAGTTTCGTTTCACACTTCTAACTGTTTAGCATCAAATCACTTTAAGAGCAATGCAATCCAATCACACTTCTCTCCAAATTCATTTGAAATAGGACTTTAATCAGTCAAACGACTACTAGTATACAATGTTTAGGTATCTTGAATTTGTTTTTCATAATACACACGTAACCAACCCCTCTATTAACCAGTCCCAATAGTAGTATATGTAGTTGAGGTTTTTATTCCAAAGAGGGCTTTAGCTCAGAAAACCCCCACCCCCTCAAAAATAAATTTATTCTTACATTTTTTCACCACCTCAGAGATCCCCTCTCCCTCAAAAAACCACCCTCCAACAAATTTTTATCTCAGAAAATGATGATCATTTGAAACCCAAAGGGGATTCTAGGCCAATAGGTTTTTTCATATTAAACAAATGAAATATTATATATAATGTATCATTATAATCCAATCCGACATGTTGGATTTGATCTGACAAACAAATTTTGTAAGAGATTTAATTCGATTAGAGCAGCCTCAAGCTATACTGGTATAAAACCTAAAATAATAAGCGATTGTATTAAAAAAGTTGGTTACCATATATCACCAAAATATGGGTCAGTATGGTTATTCGCGATTAAAAATGACGAACGAATAAGAGGTTGGGCAGATGATTTGATGACATTTATTGACAATATGGTTGCTATTTTATTTGATAACGATATTTCTAAAGCTGTACAAAATTAAACATCTACTACTGTTGTAAATCATATTTTATGATAATCTTTTTCATATCTGCTGACTCTCATTGACAGAATATCTGTTAACATACTGTCAATAATACGAAACTCACGTATTAAATCGTCCATATCATATTTTACACCTCGCAAATAAGATTGTATTTGATCAAGTAATTTTTTGTAAGTTATACTTGCTGTTTTACAAGAATTTTGTTTTGTTTCAAGTTTAGGTTCAATTTTTTTACAAGTGTTGAAAGAGAGACACCGACACCAGATATTATTAACAAAAACGGATTTAATAATGCTCCACTTGAGATTATACCAGAGCTAGTCATTAACAATGGCAAATATGATATTACTCGAAGTATTTTACGGTAGCATTTATAACATTCTTTTACACACAGAGGTTTTTATGATAAATTTATAATATTGTACTAGCCCGTCAACATCTTGCTTTTCAATTTCTTCTGATATGTGATTGAAATCGATGATTTGTTTTTTCATTATACAATATTTTATACAAAGACAAAAGTTCTAGCACCAACAATCGAATCGAGAAACTCGCGGAATTTATTATTTTTAGGATCAGCTATAAACTCTCTGTATTTGTCATAAACATCTGACGAAGTATCCTTATATCGTTCATCTGTTAGTACATATTGTTTCTTTAACCAGGCGTATGAATCAAAACTATTTCCTACTTCACTCTCATACAAATCTGTTTTATTCACAAAATTACTGTAATCGATTTCTGTTTCATCAATATATCCTAAAACTAAGCTCAACTGATCTAACGTGAAATTTTTGAGAACAAGATGTTGTCTGATAATTGCATATGCGACTAGGAAATTTGCTAACATTAATTTTTTAAGCTTATCTAGTTCAATTGTGAGAAGACCAACAGCAGAAGCTACTTTTAACATTAATTTTTCATATGGTTTTGTGAATATTGTTTTAATTTCGTTGTAATAATTTCGTAGTGACAATTGTCTAGAGTACTGTAATGATGGTAATGGAATATCGTCTTCTTCACTTATATCATAATAAGAATCAGACTTTCCTTCCAACTTTGTTTGATCGACTAATTCAAAAAACTTTTCTCGCTCATCATCACTAAAATTACCAATTTCATCGTCTAAAGTTTTGATTATCTTACAGACTTGTTAACAACAATCGGATCAAATTCTGGGTCTTTTTTACTTATCATTGGCAAAATTGCGTTTGCGTACACTTTAATAATTAAATCTGCGTCTGACGTCATAGTAACGATTTTAACCAAGGTTTCTTTGTCATTGTAGTACATACCGAGATGTTTAAAAATATGTCGTTTTGAAAAACTATCATATCCATTTTTGTTTCTTTTTATTCTTATTTTCTTAGTTTCCGCTATTTTGTCAAGACGAGTATGATTTTCGTTTATTCGTCTTTCTTCCAATGTTCTTCCTCTATAAACTCGTGCTTTTATTAAGTCTGATTTTATTATCAAATCTATGTTATACCAATCAAGCTCGAGTAATATTTTTTTTAAGTATAAGTTCAATTTGTTTTTGTTCTTCTAGACAATCATCAGGATGACAGTATCTGTTTATAATGTCAAAGTATTCTATTGCTTTTTTCAGTCGTGGTCCTCGCATATGCATAACGCGAATAAAACTAGCAGAATTTCCTGGCAATGTTGAATTGTCTAATGATTCGATGCCAAATTTTTTCAAACCTTGTAACATTTTTGCCATGTGATTAACAGCTCCAACATCTATTTTAGGGTTAAAAATATTATCATAAAATTCTTTCGCAACGGTTATAATTGATGGTTCTGACATTATTTTATAGCATTAGATTAAATTTGATCATCGAGTGTGTATATTTGAAATGCTGTCTGTCCTGGAAACGGACGTTCAGCAGCAATAACATAAACTCGAAAATACAAGTACTTGTTAACAGTGTTTTTAGTCGGAATCATAAAATATTGTGTTGTTGAAATGTAAGTGTCTGTTGTGCTATTCAATGTTGCCCAATTAATATCATCATTTGATCCTTCCAATCGCCAATTATAAATTCGACCAACGCTAGGATTTAATCGGCATCGCAAATGAAATTGCCAAATAGCAACTGCAGTAGGACATTTGATTTTGATCCAAAAATTTTCGATTTCTCCGTTGGTCGTCCACTCGTGTCTGTCAGAGAAAGCGTAATAAGGATAATTTTCAGGATAAAACAATGATGCGCTTACCTCAAATCCAACTGCTGACTTAAACAATATTGGAATATACCCAACATTATTTTTGGTTCGTTTTACACTACTAAACAGACTGTCAACATACGCTTTATTTGTCAGATCGTTAAGGTTAACTGGAACGTAATTCGTCATTATCTTGTTGGCTTTCATGTTTATATTCCCTGACATCGGTCCACCGGATTTCTTAAAATATGGGTTAAGCTCTTCTTTTAATTGAGCATAACTAATAGCATCAGTGTCATCAGATGGTGAGGTTACAGGTAATCCAGTTATTTTTGAATTTAACATGGACAGGTCACCTGTCATTGTATCACCGGATTTGTTAAGCTTATTATCGTCAACAGATTTTAGTTGTGCATAACTTACAGCTTGTGTTTGATTTAAGTTTTCTGACGGATATGCAATCTCTGAATTTATAAATTTTTTTTCCTGACATGTTGATATTACCTGTAACTGTCCCACCTATTTTATCAAGTTTGTTATCATCAACATACTTCAACTGCAAATAACTTACCGCTTGAGTTTGATTTAAGTTTGCTGGTGGATACCTGGTCTCCAAATTTATAATTTTTTTTCCTGACATATCTAAGTTACCGCTTAAACTTCCACCAGATTTATCTAGTTTATTATTGTCGACTAATTTAAGTTGTGCATAACTAACAGCTTGTGTATTAACGACATTTATTGGTGGATAATCTGTTTCTAAATCTAGTACTCGTTGATTTGACATAAACAAGTTTCCCGTCATTGTGTCGCCGGATTTTTTCAGGTAACCTGATAAATCAACCTTACCATCTGTTATTGTTGTACTTACAGCCGATGAATCTCCTACTAATGTTCCAAATTTTGTATAATAGCTCATTATTTATTTATCGTCTGACAATTTTTTTTATATAACATAAAAATGTATAACAATAATGGCAAAATCGTCGATATTAAACTTTGATACAGAGCGGTTGGTGAAACAAAACATGAAAACGAACTTCCAGATTGTCATTATCTTATTCTTGGAAGAACTGGATCTGGGAAAACAAACTTGCTTATGAATTTACTTCTAGGAGATAATTTTAACTACGATCGCGTTTATATTTACACAATTAATCCACAACAGGACAAGTACGAGCTACTTAACAATTGTAATGACAAACTTCGTGATGATCTTGAGGCTGATGAAGATTTTTTTATTATCAAACAACCAGAAGAACTTGTTCCAGTTAATCAACTTGATTCTTCCGAACACAAGATAGTTGTTTTTGATGATATTCCGCTAAACAACGAGGAAATGAATAAAATAAGATCATATTTTTCATTATCACGTAATAAAAAATGTAATTCTATTTATCTAGCTCAAGGATTTTATAATGTTGACAGATTTGTTAGGCGAAATACTGGTTGTTTTATATTATTTCCTGGACTTGACAATGTCGATGTTAGAAATATCGCGAACGAACAATGTGATGATGTAACAAAAGATAAATTTATTGAATTATATCATAAAGCGACGGCAAATAAATATGAATTTTTTTTATTTGATAAATTAACAAATAATACGAGTAAAATCTTTCGCTGTTGTATTGAAAATTATCTACAATAATTTTTATAGAAAATAGTATATAATTAATGGAAAGACAAGCAAATTACAGAAAACATATAGAAAATCTAAAAAAACTTGTTAAATCTAAAGCTGAACTTAGGTAAATGAGCCAACAAGCACGACGTGGTCAAGTGGCTGCAGCAGAAACAACAGCCGCCGCTCTCAAAGCAGTTACTGAAGCTTTACTTGGAAAACAACCTGAAACTAAACCATTATCAGAAGAAGAAGTTAAAAAAATACAAGAAAAAGGTTTACTCGGATTAATCAAAGAACAACAAGAAGCGGCTGCTGGAAGAATTATTGAAAGATCTGAAGAAGAAAAAAGAAGATTAGCCGAGGAACTTGCAGCAAATATAGCTAATCCTGTTGCAAGACAAGCTGAAATAGATCGGCTGATAAATAATCCACTGGAACTTCAATAAAGATTAGCAGAAGCAGCAGTAGTTAGACCAATTGAAAGAAGGTTAGAAGAAGAAGAAGAACTTAGAAGAGAGAGAGAAAATATAGAAAAAAGAAAAAGATTTGACTATGATTTAAAAAATATAGATAGCAAAATAAGAAATGACGAATATAGAGATTTTAATAAAAAATATGATTACTTTAAGGGTGTGAAAGTACACAATATTAGAAAAGATGATTTTAAAGCAGACGAAAAAATTGAAGAGCTAGAAAAAATAAAAGAAAAGAGTAAGGAGCATCTCGACAAGGTAGTTTTAGAAAATAGAAATTACTATGATAGCATTAAATTATATCGACATGGAATTATCGCTGATCTTTATATTAAGGCTATTAATAATATAAAAGGTGACAAATACAGTCATCACAATAGTAGCTGAATTATCGAAGCAAAATCAATTGATGAAGGACAAGAAAAATATATGTTTTTTAGACCAGCAGGTCCTATGAGGATGACTGAAGAAGATTACAAAAATCAGTCGAGAAAGATAATGAAGAATATCGTAAAAAATATAAAAACCATACAAAACAAAAAATAATGGATTCGGAATATTTTGCTTTTATGGAAGATAATGACATTTCTGACGTTGATAATATTTATAATTGGGAAAAAGATAAATACGATAATCTCATTAAAAAATTAACTGATATTACAGAAAAAATGTAGGAGCTTACGGAGAAATTGATACAGTTGAAATAAAAGATGTTGAAGGACTTTATGAAAAAGCTAGAAATGCTGTTATTGCTGCTGTTTTTAAAATACTGCAATACAATTTAGAGATAAAGAATATGTTGGAGAAAATGAATTAACTTTTTAAAAATTATTTAAAGGTTATGATAAAAATCGCTAAAAAAACTTTTAGAAGAAGAAAGAAAAACAGGAACTGGAGTTAGAATATTTTCATCAGTTACTGAAATGATTGGCAGATTAATGCTATTCATATCATCAAAAGAAGCTGGAAATGTTGGTGCTAAAATTGACAATGAAATTATTGACATACTTGATAATTTGAGATCGGAAAATTTATTAACATCTGACGAATACGAAACTTTACATTGCGACTTAATTTTATAAATTTGTGTAATGATTTAATACAACAATTTTTTATAAAAAATGTCAGCAACATTATTACTAGACTCTAGCCAATCTGATAAAGATAGCGCAAATTTTTATGTAAAGTATATTCCGCCAATAGAACTAGATCGTGAAAAACAATATGAAATTGGACTAATTTCATGCACTTGCTGGCACGCTATGGCTAATGTAAAAACTGGAGTAAACGATGAATTTAGATTTGCAAGTATAGATCCTCGTAAAGATGATTGGAAAACACTTAAAATTCCACAAGAAGCTTATAATATTACTGATTTAAATAAAACAATAAAAGAACTTATAACTAAAAATAAAGGTGTAGCTGATAGTTTTGAGCTAACACCAAATTATAATACGTTACGCGCCAGAATAACATTAAATAATATAATACTTAGTTTTAGATCACCACAAAGTATCGCATCACTGATAGGATTTGAAAATAAACATTATCCTTTTGTTGGTGATCATGATCGTTATTATCC
The DNA here is from genome assembly GCA_016617855.1 of Megalonaias nervosa. Taxonomy (NCBI): domain Eukaryota; kingdom Metazoa; phylum Mollusca; class Bivalvia; order Unionida; family Unionidae; genus Megalonaias; species Megalonaias nervosa. The sequence continues at coordinate 15,267 of JAECUM010002922.1, read as the reverse complement.
TATAACGTTTGACGGTGAAAAGCCAGTCAATATAACTGATGTAAACACAATATTGCTAAATTGTTCTATCGCATCTGGATCTTACTCAGCTAAAGGTAGTAAAGGACAAACAATATACAGTTTTTCACCAGACGTTCCACCAGGTTCTCTTATGCAAATTAATCCACCTCAGGTTATTTATTATCCGTTAAATGTTGAAAATCAAATAACAGAAGTAAATATGCAATTGACAGATCAGTCTGGAAGACAGTTAGATCTGAATAATGAAATTGTTACTTATTATTTACACTTACGCGAACAATAGTAAACATATTTTCTAAAAGATTTGGTAATAAAATTATACAACCTCAGATATAATGAAACAGAAAAAAGTTTATCGAAGAAAAATAGTAGGAGGATTTTTGGGAAATATATTTGCTAAAATTATAGAAAATGCTCCGGGAATAGCTCATAAAGATGCACCAATTGCACTTGACGCATCAAAAGCTTTTGCAACTGGAGCTGCATCTGCAGCTGGAACTGCTGTTGGACAAAAAATAGCTGATAAAATAAAAAGCGGTGTACCGACAATCAAACAAGCTATTTCAGAAATCGCACCAACAAAAGAAACTCAACGCGCAATGATAACAACAACAAAAAAACTTTTATCACCGAAAGGAGAACAAATTATGCAAAAATTAATATCTAAAGCAACAACACCGCAATAATTTTGTATAACCTAATAAATAAAAAAATGTCTGTTAAAAATTAACTCGATTTAGCAGAAATTTATGACGAAGACCACGCGGTAACAGAATTTGAATATACTGAGTATCTCGATGAAAATTCTAACGAACCTAATAAGGTTGGCGTTAGAACATTTAATACTCGAGACGATGACGTATTTCTACTGCCTCATAAAGCAATGTTGGAAGTTCGTGGCCAGATTATGACAGTATCTGTTCCACCTGCCGCAATTGCAGCTAACGTGGAAGTAGCTCTTATAAATGATGGTTGGTGTTTATTTAAAAGTGCTCGATATCAGCTGGCCAATCAAACTGTCGAAGATATTTCAAGTCACTTACAAGTTGCAAGTACAATCTTAAATACTATTTCGTTTTCCGATGATTACTCCAAATCAACTGCAACTAATATGATGTGGTTTAAAGATACTGGAACTGCAGATATTGGATCAGTAGAATTATTCCAAGGACAGCAGTTGTAGCTGGAGCTGATGCAGCTGGAAGTGCTGTAAATGTGAGAGATTTTCTTATTGTTTATGCTGGTTCTCTTGGTATAGCCGCACCAGTTGCAAATGCTAATGCAGACGCTACAAGAGTCTCACTTACTGCAGCTTGTAATAATCTTGATATAACACCACCAGGAGCAGCAGCTGATGTAGATGCAATGTTAGCTATAGTTAACGGAAATATAGTAGGTTTTAAAAGTGCACGTTACAATGAAGGTTATTCTAAAAGACGGAAACTTGCAGCAGAATTACGTCAAATTACAATGCTACTGCCGTTAAGTAGAATATTTGGCTTTTGTCGCGATTACAATAAAGTATTTCGTGGAGTTAAACATACACTTATTTTAGATCGATCAGAACAAAATGATTGTTTATTTACAAATGCTGGAAATGATGTGCAGTTTATCATAAACAAACTTGCACTGTGGATGCCACGAATAACACCGACAGTTTCGAAATCGCTCGAATTAGATGATATTCTTAAAAACCGCACAAAGAAGATTCATTTTCAGCAACATAAAATATATCAAACAGCAGTTCCAAATACCACCGACTACACATGGCGAGTCGCAACAACGTCAACTGAACAAAAGCCACGGCAATTATTTGTTGTATTTCAGCAACAAGAGGGACGTGGTAACCAACAACAAAATAATGCGATATTTGATAATGCTGATATTAGACGAATATATGCTAGAATAAATTCAAAGCAATACCCGGAGCGAGCGATAGAATGTAATTTTGCAGATGACACTAATAAAAATATTACTCGACCTTAGATGTACCTGCTTGACGCATTGCAAAAATATCAAGATGTTGGAGACGGATCTCAGATATCAGTGGAGGAATTTCGTACACTTTATCCAATATTTTATTTTGATGTTAGTAAACAAAATGAAAGAGATGTAATTTCAACTGCTGATATTGAAATTATTTGGACGCTCGGAGCAGTTCCAGCAGCGCAGTTGTACGTGTACGCGTTAGTTGTCAGCGACAGAACTATTACGATTGATTTTGTTGGAGGTTGTTGTTGTTGTTGTTGATGTGGGGCTTAACGCCATTTTTCAGCACACGATAGGCTATACATGGCGGCCAGTATTAATGGTGGAGGAAGAAACCGGGAAATCCCCGGAAAGAACCACCGACCCACGAGAAGCTACTGGCAAGCTTTCTCACATATCCACATTCACTGTTGTTGGAGGTAAAATGTCGGTACAAGTTTAATCTGTAACTTTAATAATAAGATGACAAAATATATTGTAAAAGAGATATATTTGACTGATGGTCAAGTTAAAAAATTATCAGCTGCTGTTGCAAAGAAGAGGCAGGTTTCATTAAAGGTCAACCCTAACGCAGGTGTTTTAGGTACTTTAACCAAAAAACAAGCAAATAAATACGATCGCAAAAACCTTTTGCTTTAAATTTAAGTGCTGCACAAATAACTACGATGGTAAAACAAGGTGGTTTTTTCGTACCGGCACTATCTGTAATAGCCAGAACACTAATACCTAACATTTTGCCAGTGTTAGGTACATTAGGATTAGCAGCGGCGTCTGGAGCAGTATCTGGCGCAACGAAAAAGGCAGTTGAAGGTCATGGAATAAAGAAAATTTTTGTCTAAGGATAAATATAATGCCCAGATGAAAAACAGCAAAAAGAAAGACAACGACGATAAAAAAAGACACGACCGAGGCGAAAAGGTGGATTTATTCCAATAGCCCCGTTACTAGCAGGATTGGCAGGAAGTCTATTGCCAAATCTGTTAGGAGTAGGACGTGGACTTATGTTGCCAGGAACAAAGAGATGAAGTCGGCCGTGTTACGTAATTTTAATATACTTGATAAACGAAAAAAAGTAAAAAATTTCAGTGCAGTTTATTCTAAAGATGAACTTATAGCGATTCCATCGCTGACGATAGCGTCTCCAGGTTCGTGCGTTAAAAATATACAAGATTTTAATGACGGATCTGGCACACATTGGGTAGCTGTTTATGATAACAATTATTTTGACTCGTTCGGAATTCCACCAAGTGACGCAATAAAAAAATATATGAGTAAAAAAAAAAATAATAAATTATTCGTCTAATCAAATTCAACCAGTTGGAACTTCTGCTTGTGGATACTATTGCGCAATGTTCATTAAACAGATGACTGAAAATCCAGATTTGTTAAGTTTATTTTGCAATTTGACAAACAACCTTCTCACGCTAATGATGAGATTGCACTGAACTTTTGCAGAGCTTGAAAAGCTCCGAGCTTAAATTTTATCTAAACTCACTGATATATAATGCCAACATATTGTCTTAAGTGTAAAACTAAAACAGAAAATAAAGATGATAAAACAGAAAAAACAAAAATAATAGAATAATGCTGAAAAGTATTTGTGCAATCTGTGGAAAAAGAAAAAGTATTTTTTGGCCAGGAACAAAGTTGTCCGGAGAAGGTTATCCAGAAATTATTTTAGTAGATGATTAATAAATAAATGACATGCGAGTGCGATTGTGATAGAGATTTATGTCTTGAGCAAAATAAAATTGTTACATATTGTTAGAAATGCAACAACAGAGAAATAATTGGAACAGGTATAGATATACATAAAGTAATTGGCAAATTGCCGAAACCAAAAGGCGGTTGGACATTGCCAGGCCATAAATATACTGGACCTTATAATCCTCTTGATAAATAACTTGATGAAAACGATAATCCGTTGCCAGGACAAGAGCCTTACAATCAAGTTGACGCAATAGCAATGCGCCATGATATCTGTTACAGAGACATTGAACGTCCAGACAACGAACAAAATAAACATAGCTGCGATAAAGTAATGTTAGACAAACTTCGTGATATGAAACCTGTAAATATTCGAGAACGTGTTGACGGAAGAATGGTCCAAGGTTTTATTGGAGCAAAATATAAACTCGGACTCGGTAAAAAAGAATTATATGATGATCTTGCCTCAGAGACGCTAGCGTCTGAGCTGCACAAATCTAAAAAAAAAAAAGTTTCCGCGACGTAAAGTTGTCGCAAATGCCGTTGATGATATCTGGGAGATAGATTTAGTTGATGTCTCAAATCTAGCTCAATTTAACGTTGGCGCTGATAGCGCTCCAAAGAGATATCTTTTCAATGTTGTAGATGTTTTTAGTAAATACGCGTTTAGTATACCCGTTTCGGATAAAACAGGGACATCGATAACTGATGCGCTAAAACAAATAATAACAACTACAGAAAGAAAACCAAACAGAATCTGGACAGATCATGGAGCAGAATTTTTTAATAAAAAATTTGAACAATTTTTAGAGCAAAATAACATTAAAAAATATGTCACAGGAAATGAGGGAAAAAGCGTCATCTTTGAAAGATTTAATCGCACGCTCAACGAAAAATCCACAAGTATTTGACAGCTAAAAATACGAGTAAATATATTGACAATTTACAAAAAATTGTTGACGAGTATAATAACACGAAACACAGATCCCTTTCGCTAGGCAGAAGGAAAATGTCGCCAAACGACGCGATTGCAAATCCAATATTAGCAAACGAAAATATGTACCGCAGACATAAATTTAAAGTTGGTGATAAAGTTAGAATTTCTCTAACGAAAAAAACATTTGAGAAAGGATATACTCATAACTGGAGTGAAGAAGTATTTGTTGCTGATAAAGTACTTTTAACAATACCAGTTACATACTCGTGGAAAGATTTATTAGGTGAACCTATAACTGGCAGTTTTTACGAGCAAGAACTTCAGAAAACAGAACAAGATATATTTGTTATTGAAAAAAGTTATTAAAAAGCGCGGCAACAAAAGTTTAGTCAAATGGCGTGGATATGGCGATAAATTTAATAGCTGTGTACCAGCTAAGTCGATCGAATAATATTATTATAAATTTCTTCGTATTTTATTAATACTGATTTACATTTTACTGGTTTACATAAAGAAATTAATGTAATTTTCTTGCATCGTCGATTGGCATTAAATTAAATATTTTAACAAAAATAAAATCGTATTTTATATTTCTTTGTTGTCCAGTTATTTTTACGTTTAAGAAGGGTTTTGTAAGCTGGCAAAATATTTGATGCTCTGTGATAGTAAAATTAATTTTATTATTTTTTTAGCAATATGGTAATTAACATCATATCGCCTAGTTGTTGGTCTGCTTAAATTTTTTTACTAACAACAACATCATCTTCTTCGTCGTCATTGTTATGCAAAATATCTTTTTCAGTATAACCAGCAAATCTGTCATTAGTAATATTTTCTAATGTAAAATTTGAATCTGAAACAAAATCTCCCGAATATAGTTTAGCCAGTCTCTCAATTAAGTTCATTGTTATTATAATCTTTTATCTAATTAATAAATAATAAGATGTTTGGAGAAATAAAATATCATCAAAGAGTTAATATATTAAATCACAAAGAATTAGCTGAGGCAATTCGAAATTGTTTGTTGGGACATAGTTTTTATTTTGTTGATGTTATTTTAACATAAGGCGAATCTGACAGATTTTTATTAACAGTAGCAGAAAAAATAAAACTTGATACAAATAAAATGATGACATTACGATTTAATCGAGATGATATTATGGAATTTAGTCATAACTGTCTTACTCGAAATGATATAGAAAATATCATTAGTTATCGTATTTAAAATTATATCTATCAAATGTCAACATTGACGTTACTGATTTTGTTACATTATCACCTACAAATTTTATTGCACGTTTATTAATTTTATGATATTTTGCAGCAGATGTTATTGACTGAAATTTTATTTCTTCACAAGTTTCAAGATTTATTGAAACAACTGAATTTGGATTTTTAAAATTAGAACCATCAGAACCAGCACCACGTCTTGTGTTTTCTTTTGGCGTTACCAAATCTAAATTTTCTAGACGATTATCGGTTTTAATTTTGTTAACATGATCGATAACTAAACTATTAGGTATTAGTCCGTTAAAAGTTTCAAACACAAAACGATGTGACATATAATTAACTTGGTTAGTTTCTATACCACATACCATTACGTGTAAATAACCATTGTTATTCAAATTTCCAGCAACTTTTTTTGTTTTTTTATGTCGAATAATTCCCCGATCATTTGTCTCATATAGATCAAATACTGGATGAAGTTGAAATTCATTTTGTAATGATAAATTTTCAATATTATCATCAGCAACTGCGCTATTTGCTCGATAAACTCGTTGTTCTTCTGGAATATCATCGCAAAACAAAGTATAACTAAAATCTTTTCTAAACATTTCCATTCTTTCTGTATCATCGCCTTTTACTGAAATTAATACACCAGCTGGTGTTGATATGCCAACAGATTTGTTAGATTCTATATTGATAACAGAACCTAATATATTTGCTGCATATAAATTATATTTATGGTGTACGAGATAAAATTCTTGCTCTTCCGCTGTCAATCTCAGATATCTCAAAATTTCTGTCATTATACTATAAGGATTTCATATCTATAAAAAAAAAACATTGAAATAAATATAGAATATTACTATATATATAATGTTAAAATTGCGAGATATTGCCAAAAAGAACATTATCAAATCAGAAAAAATTGCTTCAGCATTTTCAGGTTACGATAATAGTTACAAACTTGATGATCAAAAGATTTTAGCAAATTTTAATTCCACAAGTTTATTTCATCTTTTACAACCTGTTATAGCTCAAGAACTTGCGGCTCATAAAAGTATCAAACTTATAGTCCAATATCATACGATTTTATCAAAGTTGCACGCAGTTGAGGATGTACTTGATGCAATTTTTGAAAGAAAAAGTTTTGACAGCGAAATTTCGGAACTATATTTAACAGATAAATCGAGAAAAATATTAACTGGAACAGACATTGCCATGGTCGCCGATGAAATACATCAAGAAAAAAACAAAAAATTAGAAGAATTTACTGCATCAGGATCGGGTTGGAAATTTGAAATGATAAAAGAAGTTTTATTTCACACAGCAAAATATAACGTACTTCGCGGTAGTTTGTTCGTCGATCTCCCTCAAAAAATTAAAAACAAAAGCTGCTGTATAAATGTCAAAAACAATGATGACAAATGTTTTCAGTGGTCTATTCTTTCTGCAAAACATCCTCAGTGTGATCACCGCGGCAGAAAAGAAAAGTATTTGCCATACAAAGACGAACTAATTTTTTTAGGAATAACTTTTCCAGTAGCAGAGAAACATATACCAAAGTTTGAAAAACAAAACAGTATCTCAGTAAATGTTTTCGGATTAGATGAGCGAGAAAACATTTACCCGAGATATATCTCAGAAAATGCTACACAAAATACAATAAATTTATTATTTTATCAGGGACATTATTGTTGGATAAAAACTTTAACAGCCTAGTTGGCAGACAGTATAGTAAAAATAAAAATAAAAAATATTTCTGTTATAGATGTTTGCATGGTTTTTCTAGCGATGGAATACCGCAGGAGCATCTCAAATACTGTGTCAACGTTCAAAAAATAACTATGCCTGTCGAAAAAGAAAAAATATTAAAATTTAAAAATTATGATCATAAACTAAATATTCCTTTTGTTATTTACGCTGATTTCGAGTGTCTACTCGTTCCTGTGGTTGGAGCAGAAAATAATCCAAATAAATCAAGTACTAGAAAAATACAAGAGCATATTCCTTGTGGAGTAGCTTATAAAGTAGTTTGTTGCGCTAACGATAAATTTTCAACTCCGATAAAGTTATATAGAGGTGAAAATCCTGCCGTATGTCTATTAAAATATTTAATAGACGAAGTTAGTAAAATTTCTAACAGATTATTTAAAACAGCTCCGATGAAAATAACATCTAAACAACAACTCGATTTTGATGAGGCAGTTAATTGTCATATTTATGAAAAGTTACTGGTAGACTCCAACGGAGCCTGTGATAAGGTGCGAGATCATTGTCATTTAACCGGCCAATACCGTGGAGCAGCTCATAACAGTTGTAATTTAAAATTTCATGCTCCAGATTTTATTCCTGTAGTTTTACATAACTTTCGTGGTTATGACAGTCATATCATTGTAGAAGCTTTTGGCGATGAAAATATTAAAGCTAAACTAAAATTAAATAACGTAATAAAATGTATTCCAAATAATTTTGAAAAGTATATGTCGGTGATGCTCGGTAAATTACGCTTTATTGACAGTCTGCAATTTATGGCAGCATCATAAGATGAGCTTGTAAAAGGTTGCAGTAGTTTCGCCAACCTAAAAAGTTGCTTTGGTGAAAACCATATCAATTTAACAAAAAAAGGTATAATTCCGTACGAGTATCTCGACGATTGGAGCAGATTTGATGAAACTTCTTTTCCTGATAAAGATAAATTTTACTCGCAACTCAAAAATGAAAATATCACAGATGACGAATACAAATATGCACAAGATATTTGGAATAAATTTAGTTGTAAAACATTTGGTGATTATCACGATTTATATTTGAAAACAGATGTTTTATTACTAGTATATGTTTTTGACAGTTTTCGTCAAGTAAGTTACAGCAATTATGGACTAGACCCCTGTTGGTATTATTCTGCTCCAGGATTGTCTTGGGACGCTCTCCTAAAAACAAGTAAGATAGAATTGGATCTCTTAACAGATGTCGAATATGTTTAACTTTATTGAAAAAGGTATCAGAGGCGGAATTAGCGTTATAACAAAAAAAAAATATGCAGCTGCTAATAACAAATATCTGAAAAATTATGATAAAAATCTCCCATCAAATTACATTATTTATCTAGATTGTGTGAATTTGTATGGATATGCGATGTCAGAGCCAAAGCCCTGCGGTGGATTTCATTGGATAACTCCAGATCAATTTCTTAGAGAAACTGAAAAAGATTTACCTAGAAAAATTAATAATGATTTTTCCGGTATTTCATACTTTGTTGAAGTTGATCTAGATTATCCTAGTTCGTTACTTGATCTACATAACGACTACCCGTTTTGTGCAGGGTCTAAGATGATTAATTATAGTTTATTATCACCTGAACAACGAGCAACGACAACAGCAAAAAATTCGATTGTTAATAAGTTAGTTCGAAATTTGTTAAATAAAAGAAATTACGTTATGCATTACAAAAATTTAAAACAAGCAGTAGATGCTGGACTAATTCTTAGAAAAGTCCATCGCGTGCTAAAGTTTAATCAGTCGAGGTTGATGGCAAATTATATTGACTTAAATACGAAACGTCGTGCTGTGGCTAAAACTGAATTTGAGAAAACCTTTTTCAAGTTAATGAACAACTCGGTGTTCGGTAAGACAATGGAAAATATTCGAAAAAGAGTTTCGATAGAAATTGTTAATGACATAAATCGCAGAAATAAATTAGGTAACGATGATGGTTTTGTTAGTATGAAAATATTTAATGAAAATCTTGTTGCAATACAACGACGAAAGACAAATTTAAAGTTAAATAAACCGATTTATGTTGGTGCAGCTCTACTTGATATATCAAAGTGGCTGATGTACGATTTTCACTATAATTTTACCAAAAAGCAGCGGCCAGATTCAGAGTTGCTATTTACTGATACAGATTCGTTAGTTTATAATATAAAATGTGAAGATGTCTCTCAGGATATTTACAATAATAAAAATCTATTTGATTTATCAGATTATCCAGCATGTAGTGGATTTCAAGATAATTCGAATAAGAAAGTTATTGGAAAAATGAAAGATGAATTTATGTTTATGCCAGTTAGTGAATTTGTTGGACTAAAGAGTAAAATATATGCTGTCATATTAGATGACAATAAACTTACAAAAAAAGCAAAAGGTATTCCTCGAGGATATGTGAAAAAGATGACGAATTTTGACGATTTTAAAGCAGCTCTAAACAATAATGTCAGTTTTATCAAACAAATGTTATCAGAACAAATCATCATAAACTTGAAACGAATACAATTATAAAACGGAGACTAAGTAATTTCGATGATAAAAGATATTGCAGGGACGGAATTAATACACTAGCACGTGGACATTATGCAAGTAATTTTGTCTAAACATCAGAAATAATGTTCGAAAATTTAACATTAGTCGATGGAGTTAATAGCAAAATCAAAAAATAATGGTTAATAACCAGCAATTATCATTTGAATTTAACGATGAAATTTCAGGTATTTGTTTTAGTAAATTTGACAGAATCAAACTCTCCCTTATCAGATCAGACGATAGCAAATATTTTAATTATCTCGAAAGTTTGCGAGACGAGGTTGCACTAAAATATAACAATTTTCATAATCCGATCAGCCAGGAGCAGTATACAAAAATCAACATAGACTTAGATAGGTCGAAGGTTTTTGTAAAGGGTAGTAAGTATCTTCTCAGTAAGATAGCAATGAAAGAACTGTTTGAATGTCGTCGAAAAGTAACCGGTAGAATTAAATTTTATTTGTATAATCATGACAGTACATTGTACTTAATAGCGACCGTTGAAACATTGTTTATTGGTCAAGAAATATAACTCTGTATACCATATCTGTTTTTAAAAGGGAGATAATACTGTTTCAGCTAAGTTTAAAATCTTTTGTAGTTATCGAACATAGCATATACTGTTTCGTATTTTTTTTTTGGCTAATGAAATGTAATAGAGTTGTAAATCCTTGGTGGCAGTTCTGTATTTACCGAAATGACTAGCAATTCCTCTTGCATGAATGTTAGTAGATAACATAGTTACTGTAGATTCTCGCTTATAAGTTATGTCCAACTGCACAAACCTAAATATGTTGTCGTATAATGCACCAGCAGATCTTAGTCTGCGCAGTTTTGCTAGGAGTAATCAGTAAAACAAACAATATGAACTCTGATCTGCAGGCGCATAATGCTATGCCAGATCTTTATGTTTTTGTCTGCAGTTTAGCCTCGACTTGTAAGCGAGTATATATGGTATGTCATTTAAGTAAAAACCCATTCATAAGAATATTGATTAATTCTCGCAGAGTCTGTTTGTAATGTAAATATATACAGCGTCTATGTAGTCATTCAGCCCACTCGTTGTCATTACTGATTCGTATCCTTGGCAACGGGCGATCTTTTCGCCCAGTTTCCTCGAAATGTTCAAGAGAAATTTACACAAACCAGTTATATCCGGTTCAAGAACTTGGGAAAACCCTGGAAAGAACATTGAAGTAGTGACACCAGTTTCTTACCATTATATATAACTTCTGATCCTGCTAGGATGTTCTTTGACAACCTAGGGGGTCAGATGGGGTTGTGCTGTCTGTAAGATAAGTTCTTAGAATTAAGTTTATATGTAACCTCTGATCCTGCTAGAATGTTCTTTGACAACCTAGGGGGTCACATGGGGTTGTGCTGTCCGTAAGATAAGTTCTTAGAGATAAGTTAGAATTAAGTTTATATGTAACCTCTGATCCTGCTAGGATGTTCTTTGACAACCTAGGGGGTCACATGGGGTTGTATAAAACTGTGCTGTCCGTAAGATAAGTGTATATGTAACCTCTGATCCTGCTAGGATGTCCTTTGGCAACCTAGGGGGTCACATGGGGTTGTATAAAACTGTGCTGTATGTTTCGTCTGATTTCGAATTTCCTCTGATCCTGCTAGGATGTCATTTGGCAATCTAGGGGGTCACATGGGGTTAAACTGTGCTGTATGTTTCGTCTGATTTCGAATTTCCTTTGATCCTGCTAGGATGTCATTTGGCAACCTAAGGGGTCACATGGGGATTAATTCAAATGCCCCTGAACTTGCTAGGATGTTGTTTGGCAACCTAGAAGTTCACATGGGGTTGTGTTGTGATTATATGTTTTGTAAAAATATTTTATTATGATTTAGAAATATTTTTTATTTTTACTGTTTTATTTATAGTAGTAATGTCATTCATCAACCATGTTGTCAATAAATGTTATTGGGTCATCTGACCAACCTCATCTCAAAATTTAGAGGATGAGGGTTCTGGTCTAGAATCCCCTTTGGGTTTCAAATTATCATCATTTTCTGAGATAAAAATTTGTTGGAGGGTGGTTTTTTGAGGGAGAGGGGGTCTCTGAGGTGGTGAAAAAATGTCAGAATATATTTATTCTTAAGGGGGTGGGGCTTTTCTGAGCTAAAACTCTCTTTGGAATAAAAACCTCAACTACTTATACTACTCCAATCAAATCAGGTCACATAATTTGGTTCCAATTAGACCGTTATGATACTAATGAAGCCTTGTCACATCTCTGAATTGGCCAAGCTTTGTTGTCCCAAAAGTCGAGTTTTAGTATTATATCATTTACACATGACTTACCAATGCATTATTTAACCTTGAATCAAGCTAATAAGTGGAAGCTGTTTTTCCCCATGGAGATTTATTTATCACCCATGAAGTCAGAAAAGGCACATCAACTACCGTGCTGCTAACAAATGTATAGGTTTTAGATGATGGTTATTCAAACCCATGACAGTTTGAAAATATGACATCATGTCCAACATGTCTGAAGTTTACATGGCAACACCAGAGTCATGTGACCTGGTAAAACAAAGGCCAATAATGTATGTGTAAACTAAATACTAGGAAAAATGAACTTTATTTTATCTATTAAATCATCACAGCAATACTAGTTCATTTTGTTGTTTATGTTGTTTTAAATAATTTCTTTATTTGTTTTTTGTTACATGAAGTATCTATCAGATTTTTCCAATATATAAACATATTCATTAAATCTGTGAATGTATTCTAAATTCATCCCCAAAGTTGGTCATTCATTGACACATGAAGGTAGATGGATATTAGAAGTGTCTTGTCAGTAGATAAGATTATATGGCTGATGGCATTAGAAGTGTCTGGTCAGCGAATAGGATTATATGGCTAATGGTATTAGAGGTGTCTGGTCAGTAGATAGGATTATATGGCTAATGGGATTAGAAGTGTCTCGTCAGTACATAGGATTATACGGCTAATGGTATTAGAAGTGTCTGGTAAGTATATAGGATTGTATGGATAATTGTTTAATTGGGAGTAATATTTACAGCATCCATGATAATTAATTTATTGTCTTTGAAAATTACTTTAAGTGGAATGTTCAAAGTTTATTTAAGCATTTAGTGTGTTCCTTTTTATCAAAAATTGACACTAGTACAACCTTTTGTAGATAACATTCCTGCACAGTGTTGCTTGCTGCAATAGGCATGACAGTCAAAACTTTCCCATTATAGTTTATCCGTCTGTCCATCTGTCTGTCTCTCGTCTCTTTTATCAGTCTTAGTGTTACGTATATGCAATTTAATTACTTGTGTGTTAGTTTTTAAATTCCTTTTCATTTCATTTTTTGTTTCATTACATTTTTTTGTAATGATTATTTCCACGGGATTTGATATTTTTGAAAAAAATATCAGTCTGATTAGAACGTAAAAATATGACTTAAGCACTATCTTTAGCTCACTTTGGTTCATAGATTTTGTAAACACTGGCTATTACCAAGGTCATTTTCGGCCCACGTGTCAGCTGAATTGTAAAGAGCCTTTTTTTTATTTCTCCAGCGTGAGAATCTGATTCTTAGATAGGGCTATTCTTGCCGACGTGTTAAATGGCATTTTCATTTTACTGCGCTGTCCAAATTAGTGGTCACGTAACCCGTTACGTGAGCCACCATGTGATCTAAAATCGAGGCTTAAAACAGCCATTTTGCTAGTAGATTGATCAGTCGTAAAATTGTACCTTTGGGCTCAAGGTATTTGTCAAGTTGTTGCAATTTGGGTTGATTTTCGTATTTAAAATAATTTATTCACCCTGGGAAAAATTCTGCTTCAACGTTATACTTGGATAAAGATATTCAGTGGAAATTTATTCTGGAAATATAAACGGGAACATTACAATTGTTGTTCAACGAGGAATTGTTGCCATTAGTACAACGACCTCATCTGACGTCATCGCCTTCCACATTGGAACGTCATCGAGATTCGAACCTGGATTTAATTAGAACTGTTTAGTGATAGGACTTATATTTTTTCAATTTTAGGATTAATTTTTGGATTATATTCACAAACCGCAAGTCCTATTTCCTACTTTTACATTGCTTTTAGGGATATAAATTATTTTGTTAAAATTTACAAAGCTTGTTGACTTCACTCTTTTCTTTTGTTACATTTGTACGAGCCTACACGTAACACTTAGTGATAGTCTCTTACGTTTCAGGATAGAAAATATGATAGTAAAGTATTAGTTCTTTTGTCTTTTTATGAATCTCTAGTTTGACGGAATTATTAATGAAAAGAAGCTAATTAATGTTATTCCTTATCGAGTTTTCATTTCGGAAGATTGGACATTCATAACCATTAGCGATTATGTAAATATTAGGATAGAATTTTTGAGTAAAAGTAATAAGATTGAAACTTTCTCTAAATTGTATTAAAAGTAATTTTTCATTAAATTATATTGGAAGTGATTTCAACTAAAATATATTGAGAGTAATATTATTTATTTTCGTATTACAACTATATACTATTATAATAAAGATTGCGCCTTTATGAGCAAGTGCAAATCTTCCCCCCTCCCCTCTACTATATATATTTTTTCTTATATAATATGTCAGCGAAAATTTGCACTCGTAAATTATGTTAGTACTTCGTGGCCAGATTCTTAACATTTTTTTTTTCTGACTGAGTAAGCTGTACGGTTCAGCCGTTTTTCTGAAATGAATAAAAGCTCATGAGGCAAATCGTCTGTCTGGTGACGTAAGTAACACACAGTATCAGTAAGAATAGACGGGAGCCTCCTTCTGATCCGAGACGGACGCACACGCATATGTTCAGAATTGTATAAATAGAGAGCGGGCTTGCGTGGAATCAGTTTGTTCCGTCAAAAGAATCAGAAGACACCGTCCGTCTTTTCTTACAGTCGCTCCCGTACCTCCGCATTGCCAAGTTCCCCAAAGAATGTAGCCGTATCTACACCGTTATGCATGACACCTCTTCCTTGTTTAAGACAGCCCTAACTTTCCTCTCTCTCTCTCCCTCTCCCTCTCTCTCTCTCTCTCTCTCTCTCTCTCTCTCTCTCTCTCTCTCTCTCTCTCTCTCCC
>JAECUM010002921.1:0-146847 GCA_016617855.1 Megalonaias nervosa | reverse complement strand
CCCCCCCCCCCCCCCCCCCCCCCGGTTTCATGCGTACTCGCTCATCGGGGCACCTGTTTTCTAGATGAGTGGGAATCAGCCCAAACAATCGTTTCAATATGTTCGAGAAGGGGAATGGAGGCAAAGCACTCGGAAGGCAGCACCAAACGTTGATCAGAACGTTCATGAAGCACCAAGAATATACTCAGTAGGCTAAATCAGACTTTTCCTTATTACCAGTCCTGTGTAAGCCACATTCATAATTAGAGTCATGCTAAAACAAATTGGTTAAACTATACATCACCTACAAAACATTATCATCCAAAAAGAAAGAGATAATAACGCACGGACCTGACAACTCTCTTTTTAACATTTTTAAAAATAATACAACACACATTCGAGAATGGAAAAACATTTTAAAGACACGTTCAAACACTAAAATATACCAATGACACGCACACACACTTCCACACAAGCAGGTTAATAAGTGTTTATAGTCACACCACTAAGCCCTCATATGCAAACACACATTTGGTAATGGAATGTAATTATTTGTTTGGGAAGAAAGACACACACACACACACACACACACACACACACAAATGCATACAACACAAGCAATGTTTGGCAAATAGATCATTTTATCTTTTTTAGAGATCTGGTCCCTCTGAAAAGGGCCGTTTTGTATCTTCAGGACACCTGGTGTCCACTCCTCTCAGGACAAGTGCCACACACACATCTTCTACTCAAATCATTCTCCCAGACCGCGATGAAAGTTGGGAGCACATAGGAGACTAGGCTTGCTTCAGAGTTACAATCCTCTCTTTCAGGAATTCTGAAGACTCTTTCCTCCGTATGGATGTTGTGGTGGTTGTGGTTGCTGCCTTATCTCCATGTCTCAATATTCCGTCAGTGGGATGATAAATTGCGACTGTTGTTGCTGTGGTCGCTGGAATGTTCTCACCACAGGAGCCACAACACAGTCGGAACACATCATGAGATGAGGCAGTATCATTTCTTCCTTCATCATCTTCTCCTGTTTAGCCTCATCTTCATCCTTCAAATCCTCCAAAGTAATGAGGACTAGTTCCTCCATCAAGTGTCGAACATGGTCTAGACACGTTTGAATTTCCATCATTTTTTAGTTCCTTCGGCTAATCATTGTTTCAGTGTTGACACGTCAACGATGGGTAGCCGGACTGACGAACGTGCTGCTTTGTATGCCTAAAGCACAGACGGGAAGGAAAACATGCCATCCCGCGAACTACGATACACGCCACACACACAAGACCCTAACATGGAAAAACATGTATCGCACGGACATAAAAGAAACTCTCTCTCTCTCTCTCTCCCTATGTTTTACATACAAGCACACTAAACTACAACAAACACGTACATGCATACACCAAACATACCAGACATATACACATACAATCAACACAAACAAGAGTAGTAAGTGTTCATAACACACCTCTAAACCCTCACATACAAACACACATTAAAGAAGAGAGATGGATTTTTGTAAAGGGAATAAAAAAACAAACAAACACACACACAAATATACAAACAGGTATATTTTGCAAATCTATTGGTCTCTTTTGTAGAGATCTAGTAAACCTTCAAAAGGGTTTTTTTTTGTGTTGGCAATTCCTCCATTTAACGTTTGGTAGTATGACCCCGTCTCGCTCAAGGTTTTCCCACGGGATAAGGTCTGTTTCTGCGGAAGGAGAATGAAAACTCTTTGTTGTCCGCTCGACAATCCACAAATCCTCATCTCTTCCTGTTGCTGCTGCTGCTGTTGATGTCTCGTCACATCCTCTTGCTTCATTCTCTGAACACTTTTCCTCTTCTTGCTTCACCATTTCATGGAAGACTTCGTCTATCAGGTTTTGCACCACTTGTTGCAATCTTACATTCTCTGTTTCTTCAGGCTTCTGAATCGGGTTCTGCCTTAGACGATGTCAATGCACGTGGATTTGTTAAGATAAGCTAATTTTGAAGGAATGTTACTGATTGACGAGTCGACGATTGGTGGCCAGACTGGCACACGCCCCGCTTTCTATGCCTCAAGAAAGACACGATGAAAAATATCCATGTGGTTTCGGGACTGCCATTGATAACATGACCCAGAGGGATGGAGAGAGGTAAAAAAGAGCATAGATTCATACAGTATTAATCAAAAACAACATACGACAGTTTTCAAAATTCAACGAATTTATTCACAACAAGAAATTTCTCAACTATAAATCAACAATTTTCCTAACTGGAACACATTTACAAGGTTGACAACGTTATGGAGTCAAACTCGACTTCCTGTGATCTAGGTCATTTTGCCATTGATACACACTACGTTTCCGAGCTAACGACCAAAGATAACAATAATTTTCACAAAACCATCTTTCTACTTTATCATCGTTTGGAACATAGTCTTCATTAAACAGAGCAACTAAATGTTCTAAGGGATAACCAATACTGAGATCATGAAGAAAATGCACATAATATTGTCAACACACCATAGAATCTGTTCCTTGTAATCTCACATTCTTGAATATAGTCATCTTTGCATTTCTTCTCATAAAGTCCATGATATAGTCTTCCAAAGGCCTGGATCCATACAAATCAAAATAATCCATACTCCGATAGTTTGAAAAGTAGACGGCCATCCAGTGGGTTCCTGGTTGATAACTGTTGTGTGTTGATGACAGAGGCTTGAATATCTTTAGATTTGCGATGAGGAAGTTCATCTTTAGCACATACTATAGGATTCCAAGAAGCCGTGTACGTACTGTGAGTTAGAAAGTAATGATGTTCCCATGTATCCATTCTTTTTCTTTCGTTTTCACAGGTAATAATGAGTCGTCAGTTCAATACTGACTTTTTTGAAAATATTGGTAAAGGAAGTAGCTCTACGCTTCGTCTCCTTACTCTGTGACAAGAGAGCTTTCATGCGTTCGATCTCAGGAGAAGTCAGTCGATGGGAGGAATAGTCACGCATGTCTTTATACCACTAATGTAACACCTTCCAATGTTTCTTCCTGGCTCATCATCAGGCATTTATCGTGTTGAATTTGACTGCTATGATCGTTTTTACATCCATAACAATTTTCGTGGATCAGAGCTGTAATTACTTCAGCCAGGTGCTTAGCAAAACAGAAGACTAAATGTTCTTGTTCTGACCATCTGGTCATAATGACGGTCTCTTTGCCTATTTCTTTTTCTTGTTCTGGTTCAAAGACATCCTCGGCACCCATTTCTAGTGATTGTTAGTATTCCTGCATAGCTTCTAATAGACTGGAATCACTTCTCTAAAACTGTTGATTTCCAGTGTATTTTCAAATTCTGCTTACAAGATGACGCTCACCTTGTTGGGTAGAAATGTTGCAAACTTAAGTTCCATACAAAGTTGGCCGGATTTTATAGGGTGGAAATGTCCCTCTTCACTGCCTTGGTCTGGAGTGAAATCAAAAGCCCACAAAACATACCCTCCTGCATAATCACGTATCAAATGCCGTGGCTGCTGATCGTACCTAACTGTGCGGTGTCTTCATAAAGAAACAAGCAAGTTCTGAAGTACTTGCTCTTGTCAAAGTTAGGTCTGATGGCTCTGTACACATGTTCTTGCCATCTCGACTGACTTCTATACTGGGCACTTTGTAGTGTTTAATGCGGAAAGGATTTTCGGCGAGGGCCCCGTTGAGGGCTGAATTCTTGGTGATGCCGATGATTAAATGTTTGGGTAACTGTCCTCGAAGTCGGCCTTCTTAGATGACGGTTTTGTACTTGCTGTCAACATCAGAAAGCTTTCTGGTGAAAGAGTTGAAGACGTTCCAAAACTTGACCTAACGAGTTTCGATTTTTCCTTTTCTGACAAGCCTGTGCGACACATCAATGATTGTAATTCGTATTGCAACTGTGACATTTGGTCACATTAGGGCTGGGAGGTAAACGAGGAGTCCGTTGTTCATGCAAACGATCGAATTCCTTCCATTGTTTGAAGGGCACTAAAGTCAGCTTTCGTCCTTCTATGAGATTCCGAGGTACACGTATCAGGTCTATCACAACAAGAATCCCTTTTATTTTTATCTTGTTCTTTATTTATTGGTGCTGGCTAACACTTGACCAATAAGCCCTCCAAACAAATGAGCATCCACTCCATTGAACAAGGATCCTATCAGCATGGGTAGAATTCCTCAGAGCTGCACCAACATCTTTTTTTTAAAAATCGCCTATAATGAGTGATGAAGTGTTTTGCTTTAAATTCAAGACCCGCAATGTGGAAAAATAATACTTATGAACTCACTTTTTATGTTTGTACTGCAGACAGACTAATTAATTTGCAATCATGTTAAGAATTCGGCGTAGTATAGCATTTCTCTCCGCATGATACATACTAAAATGTAACATTATCGGTTTGCGTTTGATACTGATAAAAGTTTGTCACTCCGATATTTTTACATATACAAAGTGTGAATACGCTACTGGATTGGGAGGCGGTCGATATAGCAACGCATTTTGACATAGACAAAGGGTGAAATTGCTACTGTATCGGAAGACAGTCATAAGGACGGCCATATGGTATGAAGTGGAATGTTTTCAGAGAGAGAGAGAAAAAAAAAACAGAGACACAAGAGAGAGGAAAGAATAGGTAGCACCAATTGTTTTTCAAGATTCGTAATTACAAATGTTTATCTTATATTTCATTTTCTGCATAAAATTTACAATAAAAGTTCAAGATTGCAACACAAAAAATGAACTTTCAACGCCATGATTTTTTTAAAGCAGACATAAATTAAGGCTGTCATGCTTTTCAATGTACTATTCATAAACTATCCACAAAGTATTGCCAGCTAAACAAACTCCAAAGACTTGTAGTCACATACAAGCGACACGTTGTTCAAAACTTGAAGGAATCATTGATGTATTCAAGACGTCATGGATTACCATCTACTGTTAAAAGAACTGATATCCACGAGACGAAACGATTCCTTCAAGCTTTAAACAATGTGACGCGTGTGTGTGTGTGTGTGTGTGTGTGTGTGTGTGTGTGACTTCAAGTCTTTGGAATTAGCTTATAAAAGAACTGGAGCTTTTGTACTTGTATGCGTACGAGTCCCTAGTCAATGTATTACACAATACTAGTTGTATAAAGTTGCAAAAGGTTGGCGACACGATAACCATGATTTCTTGGCTAAGCAGCTCACACATATGCATGAAGCTGTTCTATGAATTTTTTATTTTAAAACATATAATGAGGTTCTTAAACAGACCCTTAAAGATGCCCCATGGCCTATTCACCATAAAATTCACCGTTTTTCAGATATCAGTGTTGTAGTTAATTCCATAGAAAAAATAATCGAAACGACAAAGGTTCTTTTAGGTTACTTGTTTTAATTCAAGGTTTTTATCCAGCCTAAATTATTTTGTCTCTCTACTAGATATGCTTTCACATATTTTTCCTTTCCTGTCTGTATAGAAAGAGACAGAGAAACAAAGAGAAAGTTAACGGCTCCTCAACACATATTGAAAATATAAGAGAGAGAGAGAGAGAGAGAGAGAGAGAGAGAGAGAGAGAGAGAGAGAATGAATAACGGAGGGGATTTCTGTGAAACTATGCACGTTGTTTAATTCCTTTAGCAAATGTAGATTAAGCAATAATGACTGATAAATGGAAGTTATCACTACTGATAAAAAGTATAGAAGCAATGTTCTGCTGTTCAAACTATATATATATATATATATATATATATATATATATATATATATATATATATATATATATATATATATACCATGGGTGATTCACAAATATATATCTCTGTTTGTCTGTGTGTTCTTTAACTTGGCCCACGTTTCGCTATTGAATCGCAAATCCAATTTAGAAACTATTGCGATATCTACTTTCCATACAGTATAAATGAGATTTATGGTTCAAATCATACATGTTTGCCAATATTTCTCTCTGCTATTGATATAACACACTAACTTTCATTTCATCTTTCTATCTAACAAAAATTATACATATATACATACATCTGCTAGATGCTGAAAGCGGAAACCGATATTACAAAACACACCCCCTGGAAATACTTCCAGTCTTAGTAATCCCTACTAGTGGTCCGATTAGAGGTTTATAAAATAACTGAAGTTTATTGCATAAAAGTTATAGTTTTGTTACTTTTCTTGTTGAGTTCTCACATGGGCGGTCATTTCAAACTGACATGTAACAAGCAAGAGAAATAACTCAGTATGGTTGTTAAAAATTTTCACGCATATATACACTATGTGACAACATTCTTAGTTTTAAAATAGCTTTGCGAAATTTTGTATTGTAACCAGTTCTAATTATGCTTTATATCTGAAGTCCAATATATAAAATAACATATAACTTTGATCTCTAGGATATGTGTATTATTTAAAAAGTGCAAGCTTATGCCTTTTAGAAGGTAAGCAATGGCACACTAATAAAATATGTACACTCCTAAAAGCTTTTAACTTGTGTATAAAATTAAAATCAAAACTTTTGACATTGATTTTGTTCTCTATTTTTATGTACTTACTAAAGTCCACGTTAAGAATGCCCAGCTCAGTTTTGAACGTCCCTCTCGCTTGCAGTTTTTGACTGGAAAAGGTATATAATTATAATTATAATAAATTATTTATTTATAAACAGGTAAGAAGAAGAAGATGAAAAAGCAATGTTCTTATAGTATGATCCAGTGGATGTACATATATATTTACTTGATACATCAATTCGCATGATCAGATTTGTTTTGTTTCTGAGATCAAATAACACAAATTGATTTTCCGTTATAACTGCAAATAAATGTAGGTATTTCGTATTTTAAATTGGCTTGATCGATTTCAGAATCTTGATAATATCATCACGTCATTAGGTGTGTCTGAGTCCAATCCGAAAATCACAGCTCCCCAAGTTAAATTAGTTTACCGAGACATCTCTTAAATATTTAAGACAGGCTGTGATTATGGTTTCTGAAATTAAAAATTATTTCTCTTTCTCTCGTGTGTTCAATTTTAGATACATTATAAAACTTATGAAATCAATGTGAATTATATTCGTTGTTTGTCTGTCTTTTTCAATGTTATTGATGCTATCCCCTCCATTGCTGACAAGCCTTCCACCTGTTGTAGTATCTTAATACTCACAAAGTTTATTTTATTTATGTACTGATTATTATTTTATAACTGACTAAAACTTTTCAACACACCGTACATATCGGCTACTGTTATATAGTTGCTCCATTCTTTACCTTTACACAAAGGCATACAAAAATATTGATGATTTACCATCCTCCTCGTTTATTTCAACTTTAAGTTCCATCCGTTCCAGCAGCTGAGTAGTTTCTTGCTTATGTTTTCCCACTTCTTCTTTGACTGATGAGAGTTCATATTTGATGTCTGATATGTTCTTTTCCACTTCACATTGTCTACATCTTAATTCCATGATATTCTTTTCATTGCATCCCGCTGCAGCTAAAATATCTTTGTCCTTGATGTCACTATTTTCGAGGAAGATGATGATCTTGTCAGAAATTTGCGTGAGCTGAAAAAATGCAAACACATGTATCTGATTAGTTATAGTCACAGAAGAATTATACAAAAATAACGTCAACAAAGACTACGATCTACAGAGTTGCTACTCGAATATTTACTAAACTTGAATTATAGTCGCGCGCGGCCAATTGGCCACGTGGGTCGAATGCTCTCTCTCTCTCTCTCTCTCTCTCTGGATTGTAGTCGTGTATCGCGTAATGGCATGCACGGCTCGTTATTTTGCACGCGTTTGCATTCTAATTAATTTGTGCGAATAGTTTGCTATTATCATGCCACCAAAGTAAGCAGCAGACATAAGAGGTGCCTCGAATACCCCAGTGTGTCCTCGTCAGTTGAAAGCAGTGACCATCCACACAAGCAGCACAAATTTCGTTAATTCATTTATTTAAATTCCATGCCCAGTTGCTTATTTTTGCATGGTGGTTCCTAACCTACCGCCAGACATGTGATAGTCTCATCTGACTTGAATAATCCTCAGTTGTGAATTTTCCTCCTTTGTGATAGTTTGTGATAGTTTATAAATTTTTATGTGTTAATTTTCAGAAAGATTTGCTTTGCCTTAACAGTAGCGGTCTGCTTATTTAAAAAGATAATAACACAAACATATGTTTAGAGAATAAAAGTTTTAATGAGCTAATATCTGACAAGGACTAGAATGATTACGTTTTTTTAAAAACAATGTGTTACGTGCTGTTTTCTTATCATATTTGTTCAATTTCACACAAATGGAAACGTCAGTAGACTACATGTTCCAATAGTGTTGTTACTGAGGTTCATACAAATTCCATCGAAACTTATGCATTTTGTAAATTGCTTTGAGCAAACTTCACAAATACGTACTTGTATCCCTAATTGTTTCAAAGTTAAGAAAACCCAATTTCTGAGTTTACTGAATTGTGATAATCTTCTCTTATCTTGACTTGTAACAGAAAAACCGTGTACTAATATGCAAGTCCAATCATAATATTTTATCAAAACGTCGATATTAACATAACTGAACTTTGCATTGGCCATGCTCAGTCACTGTTTCTTATGGCTGAGAATCATTATAGTAAAGGTAAAAATTTGTGAGTTACAACTCATTGAGTGGAAAATTCAAAATACTATACAACAATACGTTATCATACAATAATATAAAACGATAACTCCTTTATTGAGAAATATTCATTAATTTGTTATCATATTTGCATTGCTCGTAATAAAATGTTGTAATTCTTAACACGCATTCTTGAACCTGTATCTTCGTCTTCTCGTTTTTAGGAAACTCATTTGGGTTAGGATTGTTGTGCCATTTCTGTTCATCCCATTTTCTCTCTATATCAATCTCCTTTCTTCTTGGTCTCTCGGCCCTTCTATCTACTTTTTCCACGGATAAGGATTGAATACCTGGCGGAATTGCAGAATACCAAGGACACAAAAGAATTCATCCTTATTATCGACAAGCTTTTCCTCTTGTCTCCCTATCATTCACTTCACTTTCTTTCCCCACTTCTCGATTCTCAATACCATCTAGTGATTATGGGGAAAGCACCTACACCAATCTCTCTCTCTCTCTCTCTCTCTCTCTCTCTCTCTCTCTCTCTGGTATCCAATAAATGCAAGGCGGTGACTGTATAGGCATTGTTAATGGCTGTTATTTCTATAACGACAAACAGTTGAGTTATATTCATACATAAATTACGATAACAGGAAACACCAGTTAAAAAGTTTAAAACGCACTCGGTCCAGTTTGTGCTTATAATTTATTTCAAGGAAGCCTAATTTATTTTAGATATGCGCTGTGTATTTTACACATTTTCGTTTCTTTGGACATTCAAGGTGCATCAAACTGTATAAGAACTTCCCTTGCATGATGGCATGAAAGGATCTGTTCAGATATGCAGTCTACATAGGCCCTGTCAGTTTCAAAACCTACACGTGTACTCTTGTGTTTCATATTTATTTTTAATTTTATTACTATTCAAGTAACAAATTAACAATTTACCTTTATGCAAATTGAGGCCGAGACAGCAATCCTTATGTTATTGTGGTTGAAGTTACTGAATCTGATAATATTAACACAAATATAACTCAAAATTAGAAAATAAACACTGCTAAGTGAAATCATAATGAAAGTAGCGAACCTCTATCAAGTTATGCTTTACTTCTTTGATATCTTTCTCCAATGTTTCAGTTTTCATGCTTGTCTCGCTTGTGTTGTCCTCTATTTTCTTTGCCTGCATGGAAAGCTGACTCTGTGTTTCTTGCAAACAGGTCATTTCGCTCTTAACTGCTTCGATGTCACATTTTAGCAGGGTCACGTTGTTCATCAATACTCTAGTCTCGATCTCTTGGAAATTTATGCTGATTGTTTCTGTCTTTAGCTGTAATGTAACAAAATAGTGAAAATTAGTATGGCGTATTTGCACTATGTGTGTGGATCTTGTTGAATTTTCATCGTACCTAATTTACTAACATTATAAACGGATTATACTTATTACCCTTGCAGTGAAAAATGCTCAGATGAGATTTTTTGTACAAAGCTAGCTCTAAAGATGATTAATAAATGTGACGTAGACATCAATCAATATATCTGGCGGCATCTTACGTAATTATTTTATATAAATTACCTTGTTTGCCAAATTTATATCATGAAAATCACCAAGGTATATACAAGGTTTCGATGTAATTAATTCATTTAACATGAAATCTACCTATCTTTTATTTTTATTTAATGATCAATAGCTTTAACCACTAATGATGTAGATTTTAGTAGGCATGTTGCCTTTGAGTATATGCAAAGGATTATGCACACGCACCTCCAAGTCTAGGCAAATTCAAAGTTTAATTGCATGAAAAGCTAAGCAATATCTCAGTGGATAATAAATAATCAAGTATGAATTTCCTTATGCTGGATGATGCACTAATAAACTTGAAAATTACCATGCATAGTTCGGTGTGAATGGTGCCTCGCAGATTAAGATCTATAACAAGATGTGACATCATGTCTATCCATTTGTCTCTGTCTGCGTCTGGAACTTTGAAGCTCCCTGAGTGATATAATATGTTCCGCACGTCAATCAGCTGTAACAAATTTAAAAGTGTTTAAAAAGAGCTTTTGGTAATTCGTGACCATGCTTACTAAAATGAAATAAGCATACATAGTGACAAGGAATATATGTATTTTTATGCTAAAGAGATTTTATTATCACATTCTCATGTAAGGTTCCTTGTGTTATGTATATATATATATATATATATAGTAGTATATATATATATATATATATATATATATATATATATATATATATATATATATATATATATATATATATATATGGTTTCATTTATTTAATAAACCATATGTCGGGTTGAAGTATGTCAAGAATGCAGTGTTAAAAGATTTAGATATATATCATCGAACCCTAGAGCTCATCTGTCCCCTTTTGGCGGTGACACACGAGTTAAATTTAGGCATTCTTGGTATGGATTTAAAGGCAATTGTTTATTCTTTAGAATATGAACTTATGGTGTGGTTGTCTGTGTGTATTTCGGCGACAGTGTACAGTGAGGAATAAGGTCTTGGTGATGATCCGGAAGTGAATTCTGTGTTCCATTGCACGCTGGTTTGTTTACAGTCCAGCCTTTCTAAAAATGCCGGTGAATCTTTGACAAGAACTTCACCGTGAAGTCATCTTTGAAGGCATTTTAGACTAACATATGATTTGTATTGATTGTCACACAGTGGAAAGTTTGCTACTGAGAAACAAATGTAGAGAATATATAGTAAAATTAATTCTGTTCTATGTCCATTTGGGCTACCTTCTTGACCTTTCTCCTGGTGGTTTCCGCCATCTCTTGTTCTCTTCCTTAATGGAACGTTTCCATATATTCTTTAGCCTTCTCCTGGAGACATCTTCCTGAGTCAAGCAATTTTACTCCGTTGCTAATTTTTCCGTAATCATTGGTTATCCGATTACTGGGTGATTGTCCGGGCCTGCTACACCAGAGCCCTATTAGCCGGCGTGTTTCGGAGTGGATTGCGTGGAAATTCATTGATGTCGTAGTGTAGCCACCTTTCTAATGGTAAAACCGTCCACCTTAATTAGTTACGATGAAGAAAGAATGTAGGAGTGCTTTAGAATTTTGAGAGCTATGATCTTAAAGACTGGGTTAACCAAATATCTTTTAATCTTATAGAATCTTATTAGTGGTTAATCGACTAGCAATTAAATCGTTAAAATAAGATACCGTTCACTTTAGTATTCATGCTTTATTGTTCAAATATTAAAATTGGACCGAAGGTGTTTAAATGTGACCATACAACACTGATGTCCCGAATGGATGGTTTAGCTAAACAGCAGAATGTAAGCAAAATGAAGGTAATAATAAATGCCACAGTTTTTCGCCACCTTAACTGTAAAGATGGTTGATTATCGTTGAGTTGTAGACATAATTGAAATGGGTACGAAGAGTAACAGTCATTCGTGGCAGTCTTTAGGTCGAGGATGGTAATATGAATCTTGCTATCTGGAACTCTACTTTCCATTTATCGACACGAAATCGGGCATGTGCACCAGCTTTTGCACCTCAGATCGGTACTGACGTCTTCGGAAAGCTTGATCTCCAATCTCCAGCCGCAAAGACCCTGGCTGAACGCTTAATTGCCTAATTGTCCAATTATAAACAAATGACTGATATGTCAATTCGTTTGCAATCGGAATATGACGATTATAATATCTCGCAATAGAGCACTGCTGAGCAAGAGTAACATATGTAAAGGGTGCATTAAAAGACGACCAAGTGAAAGAGGCCGGCTACCGGGTAATACAAACAAAAAGGTAACAAGTATATTGACTGTTCATTATAAAATTAGCGAGCTTAACAAACTGAGCAAGTATCATCGAAAGAAGGCAAACAATTTTCAAACAAGAAACTTCACGTTCAAATGAAGAAAACTTTAGAATGGAAGTACTTTGGAAATATTCCTGACGGTCAGAAAAGAGCAGAGTGATGAAAGATATAATGTCCTTTCGATTTTTAGTATGTTTTAATGTGCGTCGTCCGGATCAGCCATCCTCGCTGAAGAAGACGTCTACCCGAAATTGGGAACACTCAAATTAAAGTCGAAAGGTACCTCACTGAACACTCAAAGGTAATTAATTATAAAACACACGATACATAGATACAATTAAGATGGACTTTGCTGAGGGGGTAATGGAGTCACAGAAACTGCGTTTTCCCCTGTCTCCCCGAAGGCCTATTTCTTCCTTACTGATATTCTAGATGACGAAATATTTGCCTATACAACAGTTGGTATGATGAAAAGTATCCTGCTTTCCCTTTTGTTTCATTTCGTCTTTGCGAGTGTCGTTGATGAAAGTCATAAATATGAAGGATTGACAAATTGCGTATACATGGCCACTGAATAGAAGACTGAATCTTTTTTAATGGCAGATGAAGGATTACAACTTGTCCTTGGACAAGGCACTTTACTTCCATTGCCTCGGCACTAAAGAACCTACTTGCGTTGCTGTGCCATAAACCACCAAAGCAAAGCAAACATTTTAGTATATGTTTACATTGTGATAAATATACATTTTGCGTCCAATAATGCCCATATGGGAGTGTGTGAATAACATCGTTGGAGTAACGCTTGTCGTCAAAGGGACAAAGTCCTTTTCTGTTCATGTGCATGGTAGATATGTTATGACGCTGTGATCGGAAAGTTCTCATGGAGTAGTAGCATACACGTCCTTGTAGTGACTGTCGGTAGTAATCGATAGTAGCGATGTGACCAATGATAGATGTTTTGACACCTGTTGCTTTTTCCTGATGATATCATCATCGACTGTGTGGCAATACATTTTGGACCGAAGTCCTATGAATTCCGTGATGGGTATCCAACAAGTTTCATCTTTGAACTTTCCAAGTTCCTTTATATTATCTTTGCAGTGGAATGGACTTTTTTTCAGGATAATCGCTAAGATCAAAGAGATCCCGGTGCTGATACAGATCCGCATAGACTTCGTCGGTGTGAATTTCATAGATGAGTGAATTAGTATCGGTCATGAGCACTGTGGCTTTGTCTCAGTATTGGTGTTTGGTGACGTCACTCAACGAAACTCAAACATGAGCATTTTGGAGAGGTCGAGATCGGCTGCGCCAACGTAGATGGGTTTGTCCAGCTTGAGATGTGTTTTTGTGGAGACACCATTGAGTTGGTGACGAGGAGTGGTTCAGCGCAGAAGAGATAATCATTATGAGCATCATGGAGACCAGAGGGATAAAGGAGATCGACTTCGACGAAATAGCCATGACCATCATCATATCTCGCTTGTCTTTCCTCAACGAACTGTTCTCCGGTGATCCAGAAAAAATTTCTAACGGGAAGGGGTTGTGACATCCAATGAGATTGTTTGCGTCTAGGTAGAGGATGTACGTGGATGGCTTGGTGGGATCATAGTGTTTCGTGTATTTGTTGTTGGCGACGGCGTGTTATTGGCTGATGACGAAGATTCCTCCGCGAATCATGTGTTTTGTAAACATGAACATATCTGAATCGGTAAATTCAAGCTGGACTTGACTCGTCTTGAGGATAACTTCCCAGGAGAGGCCTGGTGCTGAGAAATACCAGAGTCAATCGAGTTGGTAATGATCCAAGCATGTATGCATGAAATTTTCGAAAGATAACAGTGATGAGAAGCACATCTGTTTCAGGTACAGGTCGCGGTAATCTCCGAGAGTTTGGTAACTGAAGTCCTTTTATATCTTGCTCGCGTACTGGTTCTGGTACTTATGTCGGAGAGATGTAAGTGCGAATAGAAGGCGTCTTGTGGCGGCAACGTTTTATCGAATCTCACAACGTATCGATGTATTCGTAGGGATAAACTCTTTTTCGTTGGAATATATATGCATGGAGTCCAAATTCTTTTTCCATGTGTGTGATCTTAGGACAGGTTTTAGCGGGTGCTTCAAGCGACGATTGCTTCCGAGTCAAAGACGATATAAAACGTATGCATGCATTTTCTGTAGTGGTTTTCGAACTGTATTTAGCGTTCATAACATGGTCATGTAGTCGCTGAGCTTGAGGAAAGTATTGCAAGCAGCGATAGCAGAAATATCCATGATTTTTATGCTACGTGTACTGCGATCAAAATAACCGGCTGAAGTCTTTGATGTATACAAAATGGTAATACAGTAAATTAATGCTGCGTTGTGAGGCCGTTTTGAAGATCAGCAAGGGAAAGACCACGAACCGTTTATCTCCCGTTTTCTTTGGATCGAGTCCGAACACGTTGATGGAAAGTCCATCGTTGAACGCTTCTGAAT
Organism: Megalonaias nervosa; assembly: GCA_016617855.1. NCBI lineage: Eukaryota > Metazoa > Mollusca > Bivalvia > Unionida > Unionidae > Megalonaias > Megalonaias nervosa. Next base: position 131,985 of record JAECUM010002921.1, on the reverse strand, counting down.
GAAAGGTGATACCGGTGGTTTTGATGGTATCAAATTACGGCTTGAACTTGAAGATGTGATCGGCATTGTCCTTTGCGGGATGTAGCGTGGAAAGGATGGCCCACATCAGTCAGAAGTCATCGTCGTTTTTGACACTGATGCATGATTTGGTGGCCATAATTTGCCATGGAAGGGGTACGTGCTTATTTCCTCGCAGCTGTGTGAATTTGGAAGTTTGAAACGAAACAGAACTGACTTTGGCGAAGACCCATGCCGATCCCGACTCTTGATAATCTTCGATGCGATGTTGGATAAACGACCAGGCTATGTCGAATATGTGACAGAAATAGTCGCTACGATAAACGATCAGCGATTTTGCTCTGAGCCACATGTCGGTGCTCTTTTTTTTCCGCACAAAATGAACGTTAAGAGCTACTCCGAGTTTGATAGCCGTGTGTGTACGCAGTTCTGCACCTATGGTTTTAGACTGTACTGCAGGAGTTCTTTATCAACTTCTTGCTCAAGCACACGAGGATGATCGTAACTAAATCGTTTGTCAGCATCTCTGTACGCGTTTTCGACGCGTCTGGGTGGTGGGAGACGTGTGATCTTATCGCGCTATCGCTGAATGGCATGTGGATCGATATTGGGTAGTTTTTCTCGATGTCAGTTTGTCGTGATCGGCTCATAATTTCGTGCTGAAGTAGAAGGAGTTTGAAAGACTTAGCTGTTTTTCCCGTGAGTGCTTTGTATTTGTCACCATAGCATCCTCATGATATTTCCGATTTTCCATGATGACATACGTGAGATATTGTGTCTGATCAACAGAGTTTATTGGGTCTGCTCGGCGTTGATTGAGGTGACCTCGTCATTGACAGGTATGACAACCGAGCTCAATGGACCCACTTCCTCCATGTTTATTCTTATAACTAAGATAATTTTAACATTTGTTCACCGTTTTTTCGTTGATGCATTGCATGCAGTGCTGTTTGATCAGATCCTCGTCGTAATAGATCTTGACGATGCCGTTTATGGATAACTACGCATGTTGCTCTCGCGTGAGTAAGACCTGTTTGCGCTCTGCTCCCTACGTTTTGGTCAGCGTCAGTTGCAGCATCACAGGAACGTTTTTTCGAACCACCGTCGGGATGGCTTCACGGAGCGCTTATGGATTGTGCAAGATCACATTGGTGACAAATACCTTGTCATCAATAAGACCGGCAGTATAGCTGCAGTAGCCGGACATTTCCTACATATAATCTGTGACATACTTTTTAGCGTAGACTTTTTCGAATCGGCTCAGCGACGTCAACCCCCCCTCCCAGTTAACCACCATGTCCACGACAATATTGTCAACGGTTCTCATCTCGCCGATGAGCAATTGCATTTCAAAGTGAGCTCTACGAAGATACAAGAGCAGTTTATTAATCATTTTCTCATACGACAGCATGGCCTGCTTGGTGGTATTTTTTTGGGCTACAGTCGTGGCTGGATGCGTTTCATCATCGTTTGTAAGGCCAGTCCGGCTCCGGATAGAATCATCATCGGTTTGGCCATCACACCTGTAGACACTACAGCGGCAGTGGTCACGACGATCGGTGTCAACAAGATGAATCTCAATACGCGCTTGTATCTCCGACAAATTCTCGACGATGTGGTTGAAGTCAATGATGGGCTTCATTTTTATGCTTGTACAACTGAGTCGACTAAACTCTGCAGTAACAGTTCAAGATGTGGTAAGTTCTCCTTTAAGAATTTGATGTGCGTTTGATCTACCTTCATTGTTCTTCCCGCGAACTCTTGGAGATGATCCGGTTTAAGCGGTGCTATGATCACTAAATCGTATTTTATTTCAATCACCTGGTTTAATTTCACAAGATCTGCTAGCATGTCAGGAATCGCTTCCAGGTTAACATGCTCTAAATACCTATGCAATCTATCCACATTGTACAGCGGAGAAACCTGAGTGATTATATTTGACATCACGGTGGTATTTATAAAGGTGATAAAAAGCAGTAGCTATTTTGTTCACGTTTCTGTTCACTTTTTCGTACGCTATTATTTCCGGAGCAATATCATCAAGCAGACAAGTAGGCACAAGCATAGACCTATATTTGCGCACGTAGGTTTTCGATCATTAATTTTCTCAAACAACTCCTGAGATACCACTGGTGGATTAACAAAATTTCCTCTGGGAATGGCATCACTCTCCCTGAAAACATTCATCATTTTTTTTTTTTATTGATCTCTTCCAGCTGAGAATTGTCAAGGTATTTGTATGCCTCCGCAGCAAGATTTGGATCAACTTTTAAATGTTCGCCTTACATCATCATATTACATAACGCCTCCATGGCCTTGTCCTTATCAAACACCGGTGTATCAGATGCCGCTTCATCATCAGTAGCACCACTGCCTTTGTCGTCGAGCGCCATCACTTCGATGATCATCTCGAACTCTTCGTACTCTAATCTGCCATGTTAAAAAAAAAAATATTTTGTCGATGGCATTGCCCAGTTTCGATTTTCGCGAAATTTTTGGGATACTATTTTGTCCATGCAGTCGAGATCTTTTTTGTGTGCGTCATCGTCTTCCTTTCGACCAAATCGTCGTCGTTTAACGTATCTGGCTTTCACTACGGTATCAACGATTCTCGGATGCAGCTCCTGTATAATCGTGTAAACAATTCCTTCAATGCTTTTGCCAGCCGTGTCGATTCTCTAGCATTGCAAAATTTAAATACGGCAAAATATTTGTCTATGTCTTCTCTGAACTGTTGTTGTCGCCTATGTCCAGTTTTATCTCTTTGTGTTTCTACCGTTCATGTGCACTTTATACTGGTAACTCACACAAATTTCTCACCTGGTTGATGTCTGCATTAATCCCCGTGGTCTGCTTGAGCACGTGATTGTCATTTCCAACACACGACTCATCCTGCCTGTAAGTATCGTCGAACAATAACTGGTAAAGTTCAATAGCTACTCGGACAATTTCTGCCGTAGTGAAACCTATATTAGTTGGATAATGCTAAAATAATTGACTTATATCAGGTCGCAATGATCTATACTAGATCAGATCATCCAGTGTAAAAATTTTGAAATAACTTAACCGAGGATTAGAAGATTCTGCCGTGAGTGTAGTAAACGTAAACGTGGAATACTTCATGCTTGCGGAGGATATGTAAAATTCAAACGTTGTGGAACCAGTTGGAAAGGTGTCGTCATAAAGAGCATCAACAGTGCTATCTGGTTATATTCCATCTAACCTCCTCATGAGAATGCGCTGTGTTCCAGAGCTGCTCCCACGCACTTGAAATATCCAGATGGCTATAGCCGTATGTAACTGCACCTAAAGCCAGAAATTGGATGTAATTCCAGCCGTGGCCCATTCGTTTTCAGCATCGGACGGTAACAGGGGATTTGCAAAAACATAATAAACCTGGCAAGAGCTTGAGAATTCTGACGATGCTGATACAGAAACTCCATACCGGTTTCCACTATTTCCTGTTAATGTTGGAATGTGACCAGAGCTGTTTCTGACAAGGCGCGTATCCACGTACATTTTCGTGGCTATCTCTTTATTTACCGTGGGTGAATAATCCGTCACTGCAATTTTAGCTCCAGAAGTCACGGTGAGATTTCCTGTGAGTGTTCCTCCAGTGGTAGATACTTTTGTGCCACCAAACAAGTTCAACCCAGTTGGCATCCGGGGGTGGGAACCTTACATCGTCGAGATTGGTGATGCTCTGACCACTCATGTTGATTTTACTCTGCATGGAATTCCCGGCGCTATTGACCTTTTTGTCAAGCTCATCCTGACTCGCAGAAGAGCTGCTGCTTGACCCAATAAACGTACAAAAAGAAGTGCAAGACATGGTTTGCAGATAAAATGGACTTACGTGAATTATATAGAAAAATGAACATGATTATTCTATACGAAGGCGAAAACGAAGTCGCACCAGCATCATTTTTTGATGCATGATTGCGATTACATGATCGTGGGTCCGATCGGTCGTGGAGAAACAAAACTGCTCATGAACATGCTCCTGAACAACATGTTGATGTACGAAGGCGTGATCCTATACACGCTCTATCCACACCAGAACAAATACAGTACGTTGCACTAGCACGGGGATTCGCTTGAAAAAGACGTTTTTACAATAGCAGATCCGGATCAGATAAAGCCCGTGGAAGAGCTGGATTCGGACTCGCATAAGATCATCGTTTTTGACGATATTAAGATCGACCAAGAGAACACGAGCCGCATCTGCGAGTATTTTTCGTTGTCGAGAAACAAGCGCAACAGCCTTTATCTCACTCAGTCGTACTACGATGTGTCTAAATACATGCGACGTTACACGGGATACTTTGTCCTATGCCACGATTAACGTGTCTCCGGGATCGCTCATGCAGATTCGTCCTAATCCCTTCATTTATTTTTCCATCTTGAACACGTGCGCGATCTCGGAAATCACCATGTGTCTCACCGATCAGTCCGAAAATGCCTTCGATAATAAAGAATCACTTATTTTCTGCAAGTGAAATGTAAGGCGCCTTGAAGCCGTCGATCGACACAGAGCGCCATCTTAAATCGATGACAGAAAATATTCACCGATAAATTAGTAGCAATGAGGCGATCACGTGTACAACGACGTAAAATCGTTTTCTCGCTACGAGAGCAGCTCTTCCAGTGATTGCAACAAAAGCAGCCCCGATTGCCTTCAAAGGTGCAGAAGCTGGAGTCACTAGAGCAGTGTCTGCAGCTGAAACGGCAGTGGGACAAACAATAGCCATCAAAATCAAGCCTGCTCCATCACCGACAGCGACTGTGCAGGCAACTCAGCTGTCCGATCTTTCCATGCAAACCAAACAGCCTCTTAAGAAAACTGTGGCAGTACTCAACGCAAGATCAGAAAGAATTTTACAGGATCTAGAGAGAAAGGCGAGCGGTGCACCAACACCATCTCTTGGCGCCGTCATGTCCGGTTATGGATTTAAAAAATTATGGTAAGGCACTTTCAAAAGCATTCTCAAGATATTTTCGGACAAAACAAATAGAATGTCTTTTAATAAGTGTTGTTTTGTAACGCTATTATAACATAACGGTATCATATATTCGAGATTTGCTCCCGATTACCTTCGGCTGAACGATGACACCCCTGTGGATGATTCCACCACCGAGTACGAGTACGTCGAATACCGGGATACAAACATTACCAATCTCAACTCGAACACGCATCGAAAAATCGAGACGCGTGACGAAGATGTGTATCTGTTTCCCCATAATGCTTTTCTGGAGGTCCGCGGAAAAGTCAAACCTGAGGGCAGCTGAGCTGACTATGCAACATGATCTCAAGTCACGCTGCACAACAACGGATGGTTCTTATTCTAGTCGGCGCAGTACCAACTGAACAATGAAACCATGGAAGAAATCAATGGATAGTTACCCCAAGCCAGCACGATCCTGAATCGGATCATGTTCAGCGATGACTAAATGCGAACTTGCGCCCCCAACATGTGCTGGTTTACAGATACAAACACTGGATCTGCTGTGAGTTCTGAATTCACTGCCAACGCAGACATGCTTTCAGCGGATGCTGGGGCTAATGCTGCCGAACTTACCGGAGAGCGTTTTAGAACCCATTTTGCTTTAGCACGTAATGCTACCTACAACACAGGCTTCGCAGCTCGACGTCTTCTCACCGATTCCGGTCACGAGATTTGCATGATGCTTCCACTGAATAGCATCTTCGGAGTGTGCAGGGGTATCCGTAGGTGTTCAGAGGAGTGAAGCATACCCTCGTTCTGGAAAGAGATTCTCCCACACAGTACGTGCACAGAGCAGACAGAGTGGCAGATGGACAGTTCACAATGACGTGGCTTTCATTGTGGATGCCAAGAATTACATATTCTACTACTCACATGCTCGAATTAGAATTCACCTTGGCCAGAATTGGCCAGAAAACTTTACTTTATGCAAACCCGTATTTATATGCCAAGATTTGTTGTTGCTCAACTAACCACGTCGTGGAGAGTCTCCACCAATCCAGACAGTGAACTTCCCAGGCATGTGTTCATGGTATTTCAGCGGTCATGCCGACGTGAAAACCAGATGGGAAACAAGCATGTGTTTAACCATCTCAATCTGTCTCGTATTCACGTTCGCATCAACTCCAGGCAAGATCCAGAGCGAGAACTCGAGCGCAATTTCGCCATATGAACCAGACATTATTCTTGCGCGTACATGATGCTGATGAAAGCCATGCAGAAGTACCGAGACGTGAGCACAGGCACGCATGTATAGCTTGAAGATATCGCTAACTTGTATCCCGCATTCTGAGCGTCTCAAAGATTCCTCGCCGACATCGAAATCCGATGGACTATTGCCAATTCGGGTGGCGATTACGTGTGCTACCGCTGCCGGCCTCAGACCGATTCGTGACACTGGATGTGCTCAATGGATTAAAGAACATCACTGTATGGACAATGCCTTAAAAAACAAAAGTAAAAACTCATCGTAACACAAAGAGACAAGATAGATCTGAAACCACAACTGGTGGTTCTATTGCCAGGGCAATAATTTCATTTGTGAAGACGATGGTGCCAAAAATATTTGCACTTGTTCCTGCTCCGCTGTGACTTGCCTCAGCGATTGGAGCTATCAACGAAGCCACACATAAAGCGGTGATGGGAAATGGTGTTGCCCGTAGCAGAAACTTTCGCGGTGGAAATCTCCGAAAAGAATACGTCATCTTGACTTCGTCCATTGCCTATCGAAATAAATCCGTCAAACGAAAACCCCAAAAATGATAGTATTTAATATAACACAGTGTCGTGCATTTCAGTAGATGTTTCGCTGTCACCACAGAAGAAAAAAGTATGCTGTTGCAGCCACACATAAAAGGCCAGTATCCATCAGGCTTAAAGCGTCAGCGCTCACAGGACCGGATAGAATCATGCTGACCCATTGCCAGGCCACATCAGTAGCTAAACATGCCACTGCACGAAAAGGAATTGTTCTTAATTTGTCGGTTTCACAGCTGTCCTGGAACCACGCAAGGTAATGGTATTTCCAGCAAAGGCATGAGAAAAAACGATTTTAACGCGGGAGACTATGACTCCTACGGCAACCTTTCCTCCGCTATCTAACATTGAGATGCAGCAAGAATTAGTGCCCAGCGTAGGAGATTTCAGAGATATCTTTTCTAAGAATCAGCTTCCTGAACACATTACACCCGACCAGAGCTGCGTGTTTAACCGACAAAATTATTACGATGGAGATTCCACTCACTGGGTCGCCGTCGTCAACGATCCACGTTACAGTGATGTCGAGCATTTCGATTCGTTTGAATTAACTCCTCCCGATGAAGTCGTGCGCTACCTCCAATCATCGCATTAAGGAGCTGTGCATAGCTCGTTACAGCTTCAAGACGTCAATGGTACTGCATCGATTACATCCAATGTAGGTACGGAGGAAAATCACCCCTCGAAGACAGTTTGAAGCTAAATAATGTACACTATAACATGACACAGCCAACATGAACTCGTGGTGTCTTAAGTACATAACCTGAACGGAGAGTGTCGATCCCGTCGAAGTGTCACCAAGAATCATCGCCTCATTATCAAATCGAGGTGTGCAGTATGTGGCTCCAAAAAATCACACATCCTCACCAGTAAAGCGACGCCGACAGCACCAGCGGAGACCACTAAAATATAGACTATGTACAGATTTGCTGTCGACAACAGAGTTGTGTGCGACTTAGTGTCATGGCTCTGTATAAAAAAATGTACCATTGTAGGCAATGTGACAACAACACGAGCTGCGAAGACCTTCGCGTGGAAAGAAATATGTGCATGGGAGACTGTAAATACTGCGGAGAGAGACAAATTCTCGGTGGCATCGTGGACAGAAAATTTCCAAGACCCAATGGCGAATGGATGTTGCCTGGACATAATAAAATGAACCGAGGAATCCCTTAGAACAGCAACTGGATGAAAAGGATCAGCCGCTGCCCGGTCAAGAGTCCTGCAAAGGCGTCGATGCCATCGAGATGTATCACGATATCTGTTACAGAAATCATCCCGACGATAAAACGGGATGAGATCGAGTCATGCTGAGCAACTTAGAAACACTCAAGCCAAACAATTTCAAAGAACCTGTAGATCGAGCTCTTGTGCGTGGTATCTTGGCATCAAACATAAGCTGGACCTCGGGATTCCAGGTAAATGAAAACGTCAGCTGTGATAGAAGATCTTTCGACGCTCGCAGAAGAACTGCATAAACCAGCACGCAAGCATTTTCCACGACGCAGAGTCATCGCGGTCGGCAAATCAAGTCGACATGAGAGATTACAGCGCTTACAACGATCATTTCAAACATCTCATGACGGTCATAGATGTGTCCGGCAAATACGCATGGATAGTTCCTCTGAAAACAGAAGAGGAAATTCTCTCGTTGAAGCGTTTGATAGCATTGCTGGTACACGAAAATCCAATAAATTATGGGCATATCATGCTAGTGAATTTTATAACAAAACCATTTCAGACTGGCTTCAAAACGATATTATCTTGTACAGTGCAAACAATCAAATCAAAACGGCCGGCGTAGAGCGATTTAACAGAACTCTCAAAAATCGCATGTAGAAGAGATTTACCAGCAATAACATCAACCGATACTAAGACAAAGTGAGCTAGAAACCCAATACCCCAGTAGTATATTGACCCCCATGGAGGGGGCTCTCTCGAGCACGTCTTATCACGAAGTGTTAAAAGTGAACTAGAACCCTCTTTCTATATCCTACTTCCCTTTCGAACGATATATATATATATATATATATATATATATATATATATATATATATATATATATATATATATATATATATATATATATATACCTCGCAGAGTAAAAGTTTTTAATACTTGAAAAGGTAAACAATTGCATGAAACCTTTTGCGCAATAAACACTTTTGAAATAAAAATAAACCAGAACCATGGAAGTTAGAGGGTGAAAATATATCAATTCTATTATAAGAGTATAAACTAAAGAGCAAAAATTTGAAAGAGACCTATTAGAAACGTTCAAAGTATTTAACTTTTTTCAAAATCATGCCCTTCATGTTGGAAGCAAGAAAGTGCTCTACCATCAGTGGATAAATAAGGAAATACAATTTATAGAAGCCATACTTTAAAGTTATACTACAGATAAACGTGTTTACCGATATCTAAATAAAATGCCAGATCAAGGTAACAGTGGTTCTTGAGTTATTGGTATTTCGTTATAATCCACAATTTTGCTAACAATTCACTGAAATTATTTCATGTAAGATTGTAATGTTGTTTATATCATGTGAATATCATATTTCAAACCCGCTTTTTCTCCCTTCTCAGTCTTATGCAGTTAAGTTTTCTTGATTACTTTATTTTCATAATGAATGAGTTGCAATGTTAATAGCAGGAGTATATGTAATTAATGTTTGAACTTTGAAGTGGAATGTACTCGCTATTTGCTCTTATGCCACCACGTTAACTATATGTATACTCACGTTCGTCAAGAGCTGTGTGTTTGGAACACTTTTGCTGAAACGGGTACAGTACTTTAGTAGTGAAAGTGCTGCCGGAATATCTAATTCCTCCGGGAGATTTGTTTTCTTGTCAAGTCCCTTGGGCATAAAGACTTTAGCTATCTCGTATGGATCTGTATCCCATTTCGTAATATCAGAGTTCATCCAGCTGATTGACCGTTTGTCTGGTTCATTGTGAACAGCTAGGATTTCATCTAACCATATATCACAAATGTTGTTGGGACAGTGTATCATCCATTTGGCAGGATTTTGTCCTGTAGCTCTTTTTTGAAAGATGTTCTTTGATGAACAGGTGTTGCATTGAATAGCGCCATTTGATCCACCCAAGAAGCTAAGAACCTTTTGCTTTATGGATTCGTGTAATTCATTCACTCCCGTATCAATGACTGGATGCAGAATTTCCTTCATCAAAATTAAAGCGCCCACGCACTTCAACCAATTTATGTATTCGCTGTCATTAAACCTCTGTGGTACACTCATGTTTGATATATCCTGCAGAAAAATACAGTGAGGAATAAAAGTATAAAAGATAGAATAATTGTTGTTTAAAAACAAGATCGTAAAAGTACAGCGAGTTGCAAAAAATCAAAGCAAAAACTAGCGGAAACATACACAAACACACACACACACACATTCACAAATTGTGAACTGCAAATATTCTTATTTGACAGTTTATACAGATATATAGTAATGGTTTTCGCAACTGCAGCTAACACTTGTTTTTGCAAATTTTAAACAATGTCCGCAGATGAAAGATTGTAATGTATTTTCACTTTGTTTTAATAGACGACGATAGTGAATGTAACGGTAAATAATCACCGAATGGAACTCGCAGTATTATATAGTGGAAATTTGACATCGACGGGGATACATATGAGCAGCTTTCTGCGGCAGTTATAACCTTTTGCGTAAGCTGTATTTACCCTCCGTCTATGTCTTTCTTGCAAAACATATAATTGTAGGGTCCCTTTAGTGTTGACACTTTTGTGATTTTATTAAGCAGTGTTGTCATAGAGCTGGATATTTGTGTTTGACAAAATCATTACTTGTTTCACACAAGTTACACTTAATTGTAAATTCAACATATGAGATGATGAGAATCTCTTTTACTATTGATACAGTCATTTGGAACTTGAGACTTTAATCTTCGCATTAAAATTCGCTTATATTATTTCTAGCTGGGAATTGTGTAGAATGCCTTATGACCTGCGGATAGACAAACCCAAAGAAACAGTATGATAATACTTTAAGAGAGAGAGAGAGAGAGAGAGAGAGAGAGAGAGAGAGAGAGAGAGAGAGAGAGTCGGGCATAAGCTAGTGCAAAATGTTGAGCCACTGGAGACATGTTCCAGGAAGAGGAACTAAATTAGATTATTTTTTAACGAAAATGAACGGGCTTGGAAATGAACCAGGTCAAATAAACTTCAAATAAACTATCTTAAGATGTTTACGGAGAGAGAGAGAGAGAGAGAGAGAGAGAGAGAGAGAGAATTAACTTCAGAGTAGTAACAGGGGATACACAAGCCGCACAAAATTACATTCTGACTTAGTGACAAATGTAATATTAAAAAGTACAAAACGTTCATATGATTAACATTAGGGGACTGTCTGGTCTCATTGGAATAGATAACATTAATAATCTGCATAGTATTTAAATTAAGAAACTTCCTGGTATCAAGGGGAAATATATTGTGAACAGAAATCCTAATAATAACATCATGGGACAGTCTGTTCTGAAGGGGAAGAGGTATATGAAAAGCGTTCACCCTTACTGACCAAGAAACCGACGTATTGGCCAGTATCCACACATACTGATCTGCACCCACACCGACTGACCAGCACTCATACCTGCTGACCAGTACCCAAGCTTACTAACCAGTATTCAGTGTTACTATCATCCACTACTAGTGACCAGTACAGTTCAACTGACCAGCACCAACATTTGCTGAACAGCACGATACATCTACTGACAAGCACTCAAACCTACTGAACAGCATACACGGTTACTAACCAATATATGGTATCTCTTTCCAGCACCATCATCTACTGACCTGGACAGAAACCTACTCACCATCCAACACTCTTGCTGACCAACACGTAGCCTTACTAAATATCACCTAAACCTGCAAGCAAGTGCACAGTGTTACTGACCGGCAACCTCACCCACTGACCAACGGTTTCACGTACACACAGAGGTATAAGGGCAAGATGTAAAGAAGAGGGTAAATTAATGACGATTAGAATCTAACTGTAGACAGAAAATCACTTTTATCGGATATATATATATATATATATATATATATATATATATATATATATATATATATATATATATATATATTGGCGCTGTCGGTAGGTTTGCATATGTTCTGCTGATGTCAATAATTCAATAATTGCTGTAATCAAGGGAGTCAACTTAAAACATACAGAAATAGCTGTGAATAAAAGTAATGCTAAAATTACGAAAGCGTCGCGGAGTTTGGCGGAGACTACAAAAGCACAGAATATTATTGTAAAATGGCTGAAACAAATATTAATATCGATGCTCGTGCGATTAAGTGTATGTGCTGGGCAGTTTTTGTAGAGTCTTATGAACAAACACTGTGTATGGGTTAGCAAGTGTGAGTGCCGGTGAGTAAGTGTGAGTGCTGGTTAGCTAACGTGGGTGCTGGTCAGTGGGTGTGCGTGCTAGTCAGTAGGTGCATTATTATGCATATTCAATTTATATTGCGTGTTTGGCCTTTGTCCATAATAGAGGGTATATATTTTGTCTACCAAACCAATGTCATGTTTTGTCTACCTGATTTTTGTCATTATTACAAGTAATAAAGATAATGTTTATTTGGGTATTTCAATCGGAAATTCTATCGTATCATAGGTCAGGTCAAATATGTATAGAAAGAATTTTGTATGCAAAGATTTTATTCCTGTTTTATGGTCAGTCTGTTGAATATACTATAGTTGTGTTCAGATATAGTTTAGGAGGCATTATTTATTTAAAGTTTTCATTGAAATTACAAAATACTGAATGACGTTTTGGACTAAAGCACTTGTTTATAAATATTGAGGAATCATTCAAAGACTTTCTGGGTTATATCATTGCCATAAATCAGGGCATTCAAGATTACTGGAATTCATCCGGAAAATTCTATACTTTTGGATTTGTGATAGAACAGTTAGGACTATTTGGGATTTAAACCATAATACTGTATGTGACTTTTCAATTTTAAGTTTGTTTTTAGATAAATAAATTATTTGTTGATTTTACTCAACTTGTTGATTTGCTTTTTCTGTTACATAGTTTAAGACCATGCAGTCGTTACAGTATTTGCAAGTCAGTAGATTTGGGAGCTGGTAAGCAAGACGGTGTGTTGGTCAAAAGGTGAGTAACAATATATTGATCAGTATGCATGGGTGTTGGTTAGTAGATGATGGTTCTGGTCAGTATAAAAGGATGGTCAGTCAGTAACATGGTTTGTTCATCAGTAGGTTACATGTTTATAATATACCATTTCCAATTCAAACCAGTCAGTTACATAATGCTAATTATATGGATATTTTAGCATTACCTTTCTCTTGAGCCCTGACGGTCAGACAGAGAAATTCTATAGAGTTAAGAGTAGAATTCCCACTGAGACCAGGTTGTCATTTTGGGATCTAGGATGTCCCCCAATACTGCTGTTAAGACACTGGAGACACATTTTACCAACTGGAATATAACTAATGAATACTACGACCAATTAACAGAGCACTATGGCACAACTTTTACTGGCATTTGAGGCTAAATCTTTTTTTAAAAAAAGAAAAGAACGAAAGTTTCAAAAACGCGTGTATTTGATGATTTCGCTCAAGTGTCTTGTTTGACTGAAATAAAAAAAAAATAAAAAAGTACTAAACTCATCATTGCTATTTTATTTTTCAGCCAAATAAGCAACACAAAGACACATACACACACACACACACACACACTTTCTTTCTTTTACGTAGACATTTGGAGCAAAATATTGCATTGATTATAAAAAGTTTCTATTTATTCGCATAGTATACTTATGCAAAGATCTAACACCAAAAGCAACCTCAACAAGGTTTTGCCGTTCATGATAGATTTATGCTAAAGAAAGTGGAAAGGAGCATTGTAATAACATACACGTCATGGTTTATATCTCATTCAAAAAAGAGTTCGAACTTTGCGATTTTATTTTACTATTCAAATTTGACAAATACACGCGCTGCAGATGAATTCTCGCAACAGTGGAGGTTTATTGATTGAACACTTATTATTGTATCTGCATAATAGCCAAACAAAAGCTCATCGAATAAAAAACGTGAAGATTGTCATATCTTGTAAATGCACAAAAGACATCCAATTCGCTAAAACATTAAAGGATAAAGTTGCACGAATCATTTAACTCAGCAAAAAAAGAAAAATACTAAATGGGCATTTAATGCAATATGTGTAATCTATGGTACCATGCTAAATGTGAACCGATGTCCAATACCATTTATGAATGCGTAGCACTAAAAGACAAACCCTGAATAAGTACAACGTGCACCTGTCCAAATTTCAGTTTCTTGTATCCAACCAATACACATTCCCAAAGACAGCAATGCGTCAGCAAAGGAGACACAGTTATTGCCAACCTCATCATTCGTAGACACCACTCTACAAGCTACAACAACGCATCACAGTTATTATGCTAACGGGTATTTCACTCTCGCCGGACAGTTCTGTTGTGAAGGAGTATACAACCAACGAAGCAAACAAGAGCAATGACAGGGACCCATTTGTTAATCCCAAAAATGAATTGTTAGTCTAACCCAACAATTCTAGACAAGAAAACTTAATGGTATTGCCTCTGTGTTACAGAACAATCTGGTAAATATATTTGTGTTTTCATAAACTAGCACATAAACTTCTTATACTGCCAATTCATTTAAGGTCAAATCGTGAACGGAAGGACAGAAATTGTAATGTTGGAGGCTTATTTTTGTACTTTAGGTTTGACATTCCTTTTCGAGGGACTGAAAGCTTTGAATGTAACAAAACTTAATCAATCTTCATGGAATTCCATCTCATTAAATTCATCTGGGATTTTGAATGTTCCTTTAGACCCCCATGCTTAGCAAATGCTCCTTTGAGGATGAAATAGATATCGAATTCAATATTTTTTTGCCATGTATAAACATGTATGTTTAATAGGTGATCTCAGCTATGAACGCCATACCCTTAGGTCAATCTTCGATGCTTTCAGTTTAATAAATATCATATGGAAACCAGCTTGCTATATTAAAAACTGCTTAGTATTTTACCTTGCAATACTAACATTTTGGAAGTTCTTCTAGATAATCAGCTCAAATCACATTTTGATACTATTTTTCATAAATTTCTTCTATCTGTTTTCAGAAAAGGGTGTAGATGTCAAACCACACATCTGAAACTGGTGGATAACTACAGGGGCACGAGGACAATGCTTTTAATACGCAGGGTTAGAACCAGCCTAAACAAAACCCTGAAAAAATGCCATGCATGTGTAAGGCACGTGTAAAGTGCGCCATTTACAAGTAACAGACAACATGCAAAACACATTCAAAATCATCAAAACATGAACGAAAAGATTAAAAACTATTATTATCATTTATTAACTTAAAACTTTTTATTTATGTATATGAATATAGCTGTTGTATCAATATATAGGAACTATATTGGATCTATTAATACCCCTCCTTTCAGCTTGTTCTGAAATGTTTCCGATCTAAGGACAGTTTTGGAAATGTCCTGGGATCTCTTGCAAGCTCTTGAACTAGACTTACCAATTTTGAGCCAATGCACAAAGGTAAGCCATGTTCCGCAATGAACAGATTATTGTTTTAAGATAAGATTTTTGATCTTGACTGTTAATGGATTTTGCTGTCGTGACCTTTTCTGATGTAGTTTTAGTTGTGGTTGATTAGGTGTTGTGTTGGTTGGCACATTAGGAATCAGCCCATACTTTCCCCGGGGCTCCTGCAGTGAGGTGGTCGTTGCCATTTGCACTGATGAAAGTGACTGAAAAATAGCCGGAAGTTTCAACGTCTTTAAATCCGATCTTCACTGCCTGTGTTTTTTCGTTTTAGCATGGTTAAGAAACGCTTTTGTGCCAGCTGATACATAATTAATTTCGTCTTTGTGGTTCATATACCAGGCATGTCAAGGTTCCTCCAATTTCCGAATACATTCCGAAAAAAAACACCCTTCTTATTGTCTTCTTTTTGTTCTAACAAGCTCCGTTTGAAATGCTTGTTCCTAACAGGTTAAACTTAGTAATAGGCCGATTAATCAGCCCCTCACCTATAATAATATTGGGGCAGCACGATTCACCCCAAACCACCCAAATCCACACAAAACCTTCCCAAAACCACACAAAACCTGCCCAAATCCACCACAAACATGGTGTAAATTAAACAAAACATACCCAAAACCACAGTAAAGCATTGGAAAGAGTACTATCTTGTAGAAACAGACGACGAATTATGCTGCCTGTAGTATTCACATCGGATGAAATGAAATAAGGGAGACACATTTTACTGGATTCATCGTCAATGCTGGTTATCAAGTCAAAACGGAAACAGTCAATACGGTCCAAGTAAAATCGGCCTCATTGTGAAGTAAACAATGGACCATCAGTGAAATACAACCAATGAAGATTAAAACAATAACATATACACGACATTATAAATATTTTTACATGCATTTGTTCTTATCTTTATTAGCAATTGGTTGTCGCTAAGGGCTATAGCGATATGTTGTATTTCTTGATTAAGTTTTATTTAAATTCTACTTTTTAGAAATCATGTGAAGTAAATAATGTATTAACTGTGCCTTACCTAAAAAGAAAAAAGTTTAACATTTACACACCATTACAAGCATCTAACAATTGAAAATAGCACATAAATCTCTATAAGTGATTTTAGAGTTCTGTTAAATATGGCGTGTCTCGCCGGTAACTAAAAATTTATAAATATGTACAAAGATTATTGTTCAGTGTCTTATCATGAAACATGAAATAAAGTGTATCAACATTAAACTAACGAAGTTCAACTCAAATGTGTTTGGCATATTTTCAAACAAAGTATTAATACAATCAACATAATACGAGTAATGCTTGCAACCTGTGTCGTAGGTAACTAAATATTCCTAAAATTGTACAAAGATTATTATACATAAACATTGCAAACATATATAAATAAAACCAGTTCAAAAACTGGAACAACGGAAATGCGTGGCCATTTATCGACAATAGACTCGTCCCGGTTGGATCTATTATTTCGTGAATGAAGTAAACAAGCTTCTTTTGTACATTGAAAGTAATGATCATAAAGTTAACGATGTGGACGAGTTCAGTGAATCAGAAACGAAGCTTTCAAACAAGCACACGAATGAACGTGATATTCGCAAAGTCAAAAGTAAACGTGAGAGTAATTGAAAATACTGTTCTAATCATTAAAACAGTTATTTAGAATAAATATTCCTATCATTTTGCAAATCGAATGGTTCAGACTATGACCAGTACTCTCTAGGGTCTATATAAATATAGGGCTACCACATATTTATCTGAGACGTAGTACATTTTTATAATTAAGCCTAATGTAGATTTTTTTTTAAAAAAATGGTCGCGCAGTATTGTTCCGAAAGAAAACCTCGTTCATATTGAACACCTTAATATTGCACGCACGTCAACGACAGGTGTGGCTAAAAATGGAATAGTGTATTAGGAACTACTTTGTAAACAAATCATGCACACTCATTTAGTAGATTCGTTCATATTTTCCCACACAAATGCAGTAACCTACAATATTTGTTCTTCAAAATGAGTTACCGGTAGATACTGAATGACCTTTTTGTAGCCATTGATATGCAAGCAAAACCCTGACAATCAAAGATCTTTAAAAGTCTCCAACAGTATTTTTCCACTAACACTAAGCTACTGATTTGTAAATGTTTAATTAGGTCAAACTTCAATTATTGTTCTATTCTTTGGCACTCCTGTAGTAAACATAATTCTGACAAGATGGACAAATGTAATATGCGGCACTAAATTGGTTTTTGATGATTTTAGTAGCTAATATAACTAAGCTAAGGAAATCAAAGATTCCAAGTCAGCATCTTAGTAGATTAAGATACATGGATACTGAAGTATATAAGATACATCATAAGAAATCAAATAATCACCGTGGTTAATCTAGTCAAATTCAAAAACTACAATTCTAATCTTAGACACCGAACTTTTCTAAAAATACCAAGAGTAAGGGACCCCAAGGTATAGCAGGTTCGTTTCTAAATTTAGCTCACCATAGTATATAACAGCCCAACCAATGAATTGAGAACAATCCCTGATTCCAAAGAATTCAGCAGACCGATTCGGAAATGACCACGTCCTCGCTGTAAATGTATTTTATATCATTCTATTTAGTAGTCAGATCAAACTTACCAATTTCAAAAGTGTAAGTAGTTGAAATCCTGCTGGACCCTTTAGGCTCGCTTTAATTACTTACTCAAACTTGTTAATTATAACTTTATCACCTTCATTTTCCTGTTAATTATATATATATATATATATATATATATATATATATATATATATATATATATATATATATATATATATATATATAAACATCATCTCTCCACAAGATTTTAAAATATGAGGATAGAACACTCAAGGTCAATTTCGCTAAAGCGTAGACTTTTCATTTATTTTCAATTCTGCTTAGCTTCGTAACCAGCAGAATGCAATTCGTTTTCACATAATCTCAATAATCCGTTCGACCTAAAATTCGTAGACCAAAATATGATATTAATCGTTTCAAAATGATTTGTTCTAATTGCGCTCTTAGAAATATCTGTTGCGGCCTGACTGTACATAACATTGCAATGAACACTCGGCTTTCTTCTTGCAAACCAAAAATATCATAAAAACCTAGGGGAAAACCATATGCTATTTTAATACGGGAAACCAGCCCGCAAGCTATAGAACATAAGTGTACCCTATTGTGGTATGTACACTATGTAATGTGTTTTGGTGCGTTGCTGTAATAATAGGTTTCTCAGGTAAGATAAACAGACAATTGCCACAAGGTACACACACATGACAGATAATATTTTCTTTTGTTAAAACTACCTTATTAAATTTAGTTGGTTCCAAAACCATAATTATTTATTTTTTTCCTAGATGTCCACATCATTTGAGAATAAATTATGGGTGTCAGATTAATGATAATCATTTTGTCCTAAAAATCAAACTACAGGCACAAGTGAGTATTTTCTTGACGTTGGATATAATAGTAACAAAATACAGACATCAAAGTAAAATGTATTCACACACACCCCTCTCAGTCTTGGGACTCTAATCCTAATAAAGATATCATTAATTCCATGCTTTTGAAAGAAACCCGGTGATACTGATATACCTTCAACAAACGTATTCAGTTATCCGTCACTCTACCTTTACAAGGTTCTATTTCCTCCGGCACCCTCGATTTTATAGTTACAAGTCTTCAACAGAATGGACAAGAATTATGAGGATAATCTTGTATCAACTGAGTGTGCCCAATTCGATTATGTCCTGTAATAACCTCGTCTCCGAAAAACGTTCTATAGGAAGGAAAACACCTCGACCTGGCTGAAGTGGGGTTTTTTTACTATAATTTTTGGCATAGGTATGACACATACTTTGTACATATTATTTAACATAAACTCTCCATAAGATTTGAAAATTTGAAAACGGCTAAATTGTAGGTTTTTCTATTCTTTCTCTCTGACTCGTTAATCAACAATTTGTTTCCACATTGACTGAATATACCGTTTAACCTTAGACGCATGATAAATAATAATAATAATAATAATAATAATCGTTTCAAAATGATTAGTTATACTCACACTTGTAGAAACGTCTGTTGCGCCCTATCTGTAAACGTCACAATGAACACCTGACTTTCTTCTTGCTAGTCAAAGATATCGTAAAACCTAGGGGAAACGATGTGCATTTTTAATATGGGAACCCTATTGACAAACTATAAATCAAACCACGCTTCACTGAACATAAATATGCCCCATTGTGGCATTTATACTATGCTTTGCTAGAATTGCAACATTTTCAGAAACAGACAGTTGCCACAGGATGAGGTAAACATACGTAGTACAATAAATATACCAGAGGTCATAGACAAATAACAGTAGTTTACGTTGTTAAAATTACATTGATGAATGTAGGCGGTTACAAATACCAAACTGACGTAATTTTCCCTACATGTCCCTATCAAGAAGCAATAAAATAAAATAGGTGTCAGGTTAAATATAGAAATGATGCGGTCACATTCTACTTAAGATGGAAATATATCTGATTAAGTTTTTCAAAAATGCAACATTTCAAAGATTGATATTTCAAAACTTTTGGGAAACTCTGGTACATTTATTAATTTTGTATGACCACAACATAACATATTTGAAACTAAACATCCAGTCTCCAATAACGTTTCTCTGTGTTATTTTTGGGATTAACGTCATGTTTCAGCACATGACAGGCTATAGATGAAGGCCAATGTATCGGGTGAACGAAGAAGAAAGAAAAGTCCCGGGAAGAACCACAGAGAGAAAGGCAGCTTTCGGCAAACTTTCTCTTATACCCACGCTTGCCGAGCCTGTGATTGTAACCAATGCAGATAAACGTTAAAATTAAGTTGGTAGAATTACATGGTTACAAACACCATCCTACTTTAATTTTATATTTTGTTCTGAAAATCAAGTTAGAGATTCAAATGAGTATTTCCTGACTCAGGAGATAATAGTATCATATTGGACACATTAAAGGACGACATAATCTCTCCCTCACTCAACCTCTCTCACACACAAACACACAAATTCTTGGAGCGCTTATTCTAATATATCATTAATGATGTTATTTTCAAAGAATCCCGCTGATAATATGTCTTGAAAAAACCGTTCGATTGTCCGTCAGTCCGCCTTTACATTGCTCTACTTCCTTCTACACTACTTACAAGAACAATATACACTTACATCTAGAGAATAAGTCCACAGAATATGGAGTTTTATTTTATTATCGTATATCGTAAAACCCGCAACACAAGATGGCATATTCAAACTTTAAATCAATGCAGCACCACATAGTTTATTGGGTGTATGGAAAACCAAATTAGACGTGATATTTCAAACAATTATTGGATCGCTATGGAGACGTATTCAAGTAATACAGATTCTCAAATATGTGTTCTCCTTCCAATTAAATTTAAATTTTGGGATGATATCCTCTCCCAATCCATTCAAAAGTTAGTCCGTCCTCTCCTTCACCGAGTCCGCATGACAATCAGTTCTGCAAGAGGGGTGCTTTTTGCGAGGCCATTCTTCTGAAAGCCTTTGAAGTGTTCAGAACTTTAAATGTGACGAGATTTCAAAATAGTGACCTTTTGTTACATACTTTCAGATACATGATGCAATAAGTGGCATCATTGCAGATGCTCATACGTTCAACAGATTTGGTTTTATGACCCTTGGGTCTTGGGCTGCAAGGAGGAGTGGATCAGTTTTCAGATCGTCAGCGATACAGATGTATTAGTATGCTTAAAGCGTTTGGATTTGCTATAGAAAGAAATAAATGATGCACTCGCCTTTGCTTCCTTTAACAATTATTGTATTGTCGATTTTCTATAATTATTCCACGTTATAGATCCTGCAATGGATGGAAAAGACTGATGATGATAAAGTTGTACGTGTGTACATAGGATAATATCACATACTATCATAAAAGATGCAGGATTAGTCCTTGTGAACTTCAGGAATTTGTATACCAGGAATATGAAAAAGTAACTCTGTTTTGGTTATGAATATCTGTTAAATTGAAGCAAATCTATATTTTCTAAAGTAATGAACTAATATCTGCTGTGTTTGCACGGTACACATTCAGATAATGATTGACAAGTGAGTGTATTTGAGTGTGTCAAATAATAATCCCTTATTCAACAATGAGTCTGGTCAAACTCGTCTTTGAAAACTGTTCAGTTGGATGAAGACACATACCTTGACCTGGATAGAGTGGTGTTTCATTATTTTTCACTGAAGATTTTACAGAGGTAAGACACATATTTTATATATATAAATTAACATATTCTCTATACAATATCTTAAACTCGCAAACTAGAACACCCAATGTCAGTTTCGTTAAATAGTATATTTCTCATTTCCATTCATTCTGGCTTGGCATGGTATCCTACAGAATGCAATTTGTTTCCATATTGACTGAATATGCCGTCTAGACTTATATCACTAGAAAATGCTGATGATATTAATTGTTTCAAAATTATTCGCCATACTCACACTTGTAGAAACACCAGTTGCTGCCTCACTATAAACAAATTCGCAATGAACACTTGCCTTTCTTCTTGCTAGCTAAATATATCATAAACTGTTAGGGGAAAACCATGAGTTATTTTAAAACTGGAATCCCATCCAGCAGACAAACATCCATACACGCTTCACTGGACATAAGTATACTGCATAGTGCTATATATACTAGGTAATGTGGTTTGGTGCGTTTCCAAAATAGCACCGTTTTGCAGGTAAGATAAACAGACGACTGATCGAATTACGAGGTAAACATACCGGGTACGAATTTCCACCAGAAGTGATAGACATACAACAGACTGATAATATCTTATTTCGTTAAAATTATGTAGGAAGAATTACATGATTACAAACACCATCCTACTTTAATTTTATATTTTATTCTGAAAATCATGTTACAGGTTCAAATGAGTATTTCCTGACTCAGGAGATAATAGTATCATACTTGACACGCAAAGGACAACATAATCTCACCCTCATTCACTCTCTCTCTCTCTCTCTCTCTCTCTCTCTCTCTCTCTCTCTCTCTCTCTCTCTCGCTCGCTCGCAAACAAACACACACAAAATCTGGAGCTCTTATCCTAATATATAATTAATTCTGTGATTTTGAAAGAAACCCGTTGATAATATGTCTTTAAAAAAAACAACGTTCCATTATCCGTCAGTGCTCTACTTCCTTCTACACCAGCTGTAAAAAATATTCACTTACATATGGAGTCTACTTCTTCAGAAATATGAACGTGAAAATTATTTTCATGTCTCTTAAAACCCGCAACACAAGATGGCATATTCAAACTGTAAATCAATGCAGCATCACATAGTTTATAGGGTGTAAGGAGAACCAAATTAGACGCGATGTTTGAAAACAAATATTTGATCACTATGGATACGTATTCAAGTAATACAGATTCTCAAATATGTGTTCTCCTTCCAATTAAATTTAAATTTTGGGATGCTATCCTCTACCAGTCCATTCAAAAGTTAGTCCGTTCTCTCCTTCACTGAGTCCCTATGACAATCAGTTCTGCAAGAGGGGTGCTTTTTGCGAGGCCATTCTTCTGAAAGCCTTTGAAGTGTTCAGAACTTTAAATTAGATGACATTTCAAAATACAGTGACAATTTGTTACATACTTTCAAACACATGATGCAATAATGTGGCATCATTGCAGATGCTCATACGTTCAACAGATTTGGTTTTATGACCCTTGGATCATCGGCTGCAAGGAGGAGTGGATTAGTTTTCAGATCGTCAGCGATACAGATGTATTAGTATGTTAAAAGCGTTTGGATTTGCTATAGAAAGAAATAAATGATGCACTCGCCTTTGCTTCCTTTAACAATTATTGTATTGTCGATTTTCTATAATTATTCCACGTTATAGATCCTGCAATGGATGGAAAAGACTGATGATGATAAAGTTGTACGTGTGTACATAGGATAATATCACATACTATCATAAAAGATGCAGGATTGATCCTTGTGAACTTCAGGAATTTGTATGCCAGGAATATGAAAAAGTAACTCTGTTTCGGTTATGAATATCTGTTAAATTGAAGCAAATCTATATTTTCTAAAGTAATGAACTAATATCTGCTGTGTTTGCACGGTACACATGCAGATCATGATTGACAAGTGAATGTAACACTTGTTACTGCGTCACTATAAACAACATCGCAATTAGTCCGATAAATCAATCACCCAAATCTATGTTGATACTGATGGAAGATATGTGGGTTGATGTCACTTGTTCATTAACATGTACACTTTGCTGCATGCTAATCATACTGGAACAATCATGCGTACACTTTAGACACATACCGGTAATTGGTAACAGCCATATCGAGTGATAAATTTTAAAATGACTACTGAACAGATGGTTGTGCTATTCCACGTGGATTTACAAGTCACCAAACATAGAATTTGCTCAGGAAAGATAATATACATGTCACCAAAATAACCGTTCAGCCTACGGTTGCTGCACACCCACGAGAAATACCGTTAAGTGTATAAAAAGAATACAGATGTGTGCACACAAAAGTGGCTGAGAATATTTGCAACTTTCAATGAATCAATGATATCAGCCCCAAACCCGAAAATCAGCATCATTACAGGTGAGCGGCTGATTTATGGGCTTACATCACAATGAACACTTGCCTTTCTTTTTGCTAGCTAATATATCATAAAATGTCAGGGGATAACCATGTTTTATTTTAAAACTGGAATCCCATCCACAAGACAAACATCCATACACAAGCTTAACTGGACATAAGTATACTGCATTGTGCTATATATACTAGGTAATGTGATTTGGTGCGTTGCCGAAATAGCACCGTTTTGCAGGTAAGATAAACAGACGATGAACAAAGAACGAGGTACACATACCAGGTACAAATTTCTACCAGAAGTAATAGATAATTGACCGATAATATCTTACTGCGTTAAAATTACATTGGACGAAATGGATGGTTACAAACACCATGCTACCTTAATTTTTCCCATATGTTTCCATCATGTGAGATATGGGTGTCAGATTCATCACAGAAAACATGTGATCACTTTCTACTCAAAATGGAAACATTCCGGGGTAATCACATGCGATCTTTGAAATATTGATATTTTCAAAAATGATTGAAACTCTAGTTCAATAACTATTTTTGTGACTATAAACAACCATTTTGAAACTAAACATACCTAACAATGGTTTTAGTCCTATTAGGCAGACTTCTCATGCTTAGCCTATTTGAATAATGATATTCTTCAAATATAAGCGCTGTTTCTTGCAAATACTGCTTCCTTGAAAAACCTAGGTCACAATAGCGAGAAACAGTTTGCAAACTGGGGGCGTTGTCATGCTTCAGATTGATAAAACATTTTAGATTTTGTTTTGAAAATCATGTTAGAGGTTCAGATGAGTATTTGCGAACATAAGAGATAATAGTATCATACTAGACACATCAAATAACCATCTCTCTCTCTTTCTCTCTCCTCTCTCTCTCTCTCTCTCTCTCTCACACACACACACACACACACACACACACACAATCTTGGAGCCCTTATTGTAATAAAGATAGCATCAATTGATTACCTTTGAAAGACACCCGGTGATTATGGATAATCCGTTCAGTTAACCACCAGTCATCCTTTTCATTGCTCAACTTCATTCTACACCATTTATTAACAAAAATATTCACTTACATCTGGAGTCTACTTACCCAGACCACCGATGTGAAATTTTTTTCGTGTATCTTGAAACTCGCAACACAAGATGGCATAATCAAGCTGTAAATCAATGGAGTATTACGTAGTTTATAGAGTGTAAAGAAAACCAAATTAGCTGTGATACTTCAGAAACAAATATTTGATGAAGCAATATAGTTTCTCAGATTTTTGTCGTTTTTCCAACCACATTTATATATTTGGCTGCTACCATCCACCAGTCCCTTCAACCGTTAGTCCGTTCATCTATCAACTAGTATGTCCTATCTTAGACTTAGTCCATACGACTATCATTTGTGCAAGAGGGGTGCTTATTGCAAGTCCATTCTTCTGAGCGCCTTTGAAGTGTTCGAAATTTTGAATGTGATGAAATTTCAAAACACAGCTACGTTTCGTTACATATTTTCAGACACATTGCACAATAATGTGGAATCATGGCATATGCTCTTACGATTAATAGTTTTAGCTTATGTCTATTGTGTCATGGGTTGTAAGGACGAGTGAGTTAGTTTTCAAATCTTAATAAGTTGTGACTCATTAGTACATTAAAATCGTTTGAATTTGCTGTGAAAGCTATGAAAGTTGTACTAGTCTTTGATTCTTTATAACTTAATTTTATTGTCGATTTTCTGGACTCATGCCACGTTATAAATCTTGAAATGAATGTGAAGCGATAACTTGTTTCTTATCGGCCAGAACGCGGAAGGTCTCCAGTGTTCCAAATTTTATTGAAAATCTTTGGTAGGATATTAATAGTTATATCAAGTAAGCGTTCAACAGTTTATAGTAGATATAATATGGCCCTCTTGAAGTGTCATGTGCTCGATCAAGAGATTCTTGCATTTCTCTGGGAGTGAAGGTCTCAGCGTTAGTAGATGTAATCTCCAGCGTTAGTAAATGTAATCTCCAGCGTTAGTAGATGTAACATCAAGCGCTAGTAGATGTAATATCCAGCGCTAGTAGATGTAATCTCCAGCCTTAGTAAATGCATTCTTCAGCGTTAGCAGATGTAATATCCAGCGTTATTAGATGTAATATTCAGCGTTAGTAGATGTAATATCCAGCGTTA
This sequence comes from Megalonaias nervosa, assembly GCA_016617855.1. Classification (NCBI taxonomy): domain Eukaryota; kingdom Metazoa; phylum Mollusca; class Bivalvia; order Unionida; family Unionidae; genus Megalonaias; species Megalonaias nervosa. The sequence continues at coordinate 105,747 of JAECUM010002921.1, read as the reverse complement.
GTAGATGTAATCTCCAGCGTTAGTAGATGTAATATCCAGCGTTAGTAGATGTAATCTCCAGCGTTAGTAGATATAATATCCAGCGCTAGTAGATGTAATATCCGGCGTTAGTAGATGTAATATCCAGCGCTAGTAGATGTAATATCCAGCGTTAGCAGATGTAAATCTTTTAATGTAATCTTTTCTTTCAAGCTTTTAGGATGGTAGATGTTTTCAGAATCTTTCTGTGTTTCATAAATGTTTAAACCAGTACGTTCACATTTCTGGCTAGTTATTGGCTATTTTATAAGAAATTTTGATGCAGTATGTTTACTTTAGCCGATGATTTTCTTCAACGTATTCCACTATTGCATAAAACAGGGAAAACTGCAAAGCAGCTGGGGTATGAGACCCCATTTTTGAAGCGGAGAATAAGGTTTCTTCGTCATCTTGGCTCAGAGGCTCTTGCTTTTCTACCAAACCCGCTTTCTTTAGTTGCATTTGTTCGAATTTAGTGCTTGAACTGAATTGTTGCATGTATCTGAGAGAGACGGAATAGCCATAATATATAGTTCTACGCTATAATTTGTACACTCTAGAATGCATTTCTCATAGTCTGACCCATTTTATTTGCGAATCGTCTGCAAAACAAACGTTTTTATTATTAGAATACTGCATGTCTCACGGTTGTTGTCATACGGCCATCGCTTGACATGGCTGGTATCAAGTTCAGTCGTTTGCTTGGTTGAAAGTTTCCCTTTTGACTCATCAGTATCGTCAACTGTATCATCCCTACTTTCAAATGGATCAAACAGCTTGTTTAGATCATCCACAGATAAATCTAATAAATTAAAAGCTCTTGGATATGCTACATGAGCGTATGAACGTATGCTGATTATTTACAATAAAAAGTACTTCATAACAAACGATAATATTTTTAAACACACTTGTCGTGGAGTATGAAGCACTACAATATGCAGGGATACTACGCGATTCTGCAAAGTTAATGGAACAAAATGAGAATATAATAAAATATAATACTGTATTCGACAAGCAGATTTCATATTGTTTTGACAGAATTAAAGTGGCCTCAGCTACCGATGTTACAACTTCATCAGACAAACACAACATTGTTTGTTTTATGGTAATTAGGAGGGTAACAATATATATGATACTTATATTTACATTTTTCAGTTCAATTCATATTCCCTGGTATCGATATTTTAGCCATAACTCTTGTGTTAGACATACTGGCTATGGAACTATTTTTGCTTACTGAAAATACTACGTTGTATTGTGAAAGTATACTATAACTGTCGAACACGTGGTTGAATAAGCTTAAGCCAGAAATCAAAGAGCGCTGTTTGAATTTGCTTTGGCTTTAAACACAAGGAAGATGGTGAAATTATTAAATTGTTAGCAGTGTGCCGTAGATGTGACAGGCTGTGCTATTCTGGAGGGAGTGCAGTACTCATCAGACACATTCGCCGACATCACCCATCTGTGGAAGTTGGTCATTTCTTATCTTTATTCTTCCAACTCATGTCTACCACAATGACATACATAAAATCCGTCTATTTTCCCCCAAATGGGGAGAAACACAACCATAAAATATGTTATTTATTCTATAAAATATTACAGACTCATCCAATGACGTTGACAGCAGGTATCGCGTGATTTTCTTTTAAATGGTTTGCTTGGTAGCTGCACATATCGATACATGTCAATACAATTGCTTTATCGCATTTTATCACATAGTCGATACATTTTGCCTACTGTGTGTGCAGTTTCATATCTTTGATATTACACGTGTGAACATATGACTTTATGTGATTCTGATTAGTCCAAATAAACCCATGAAATTATTGTGCAGTATTTTCTTCACTGATTGGCTGCGATCGTGGGAAAACATTGTAATCCCGCCTTCTGGAATTTTTTGTTTTCATTGAACATTTTTGGCCGCCATTTTTTTTATTCGACTCGCGAAAGGGAGTTGGGAGAAAATGGTCTCGTCTGTTTCAATATTGCCAGTTAACTCCCACAGGGGTTTGTTATGTCATGGATAACATATGACATGAAAAATGGCAAACCACCAAGATAAGAACAAGTAAAACTATTGGTATTGCTTAGATAATAACAAGGGTGGGGATGGATGGACGGTATACCTGTATCAAGGAATCAACCCTATATACAGGCTTGTTTAAATGTGAACTTACTGAAGTAAATCAACTCACCTTTGTTCACAGAAGAATGTAGACATAAACCCGTCTCCCCAACTGACAGAACTTTATCCAACCACAGCATATTTACGCGACGAATATGTGATGCAAGTCCGACTCAAAAAAAGATTTGTTTACGTCTTCTGTACAATCTAATGTTCCAAATCAAATACTGCAAATATCCGGTCACAAATACATTACAGTAAATATATGTATTTCTGCATCCAGTAATCTTTTTTCACAAAACTATTGCAACAATGTAATGTTTAGTTGTGATGTGAAATTTAACGTAAACACTGTCACCGTGTTGTGTAGACCAACCAAAACCGGTACTGTGCACCATATCAAACAATGTGACATCACACGCATTGGACATTTTGTGTCGATAAATGTATTGTCTTTTGTAAAATGTTCTGTTTATTTGGATGGACGCTTTATTCTTTGATTATAGTTATCAAAAATGTATGATTTACTTTTACTATTTCAGCTTTGTTTGGGACTATTTTTTACGCACAACAAATGAAAGGGACAGCGTCTGTCAGAATGAACGAAATTATTCGTTCTTCTTTCTATCTAAATACTTCTAAAGAAATAAAACTATGATAAAAAGAAGGCTCGCAAAACCTGGACATTATTCAACTCGTTTCATAAATTCAATATTAAATCGTTACCCATTTGAGATCCTCTATATATCACGATTCAGTTTCGGCTGGCAATATTCGTTACTAGGGGCAATCTTTTTTAAATATATGCTTCCTATCACTGAATACTTGGCTGTCGTTTTCACCAGCCTTAATGGTCCAATCAAAACTGCATTCATTCATTTGCATCATGAGGTGCTTACAATCCCAAACGAAGGCCAGTGCTAATGAACATGACAGCAACCCAGCCCAGTCTTCCTGAATATACAAGTGACCCAACAGGTAATCATAATCCCAGGAAGATTGGGTTTCTTAATTTTCTGATGTATGTTATTTTGTTTCTTGATATTTACGCTAGTATTTCATTTTATTCAATAAAAACATTCATGGATCATTGTGATATTGTTTACTGTTTCAAACTGCTGCATATAGATACATGATGAAACTGTAATCAATAATGCAATCGGATGTATTGCCTAGGTATGCGTATGTGATGCTTTTGAAGGATATTGCAAACAACTAAGAAACAGTGGCTTATAAACTTCAATCAATGTTTCTTTAAATTAAAGTTTGGTTTTGTTAACAGGGATGCTTTTCAAACAATGATGTAGTTCAAAGAATCTGTTGTCAGCAAGATCATTGAATCAACCTGATGCGTAACGTTCTGTACAATCAATTCTCAGATGCTTTAACTTTTCCTTAGCGTTGCCATATTTGACAAGAAAGGCATCCATACTTTAAGGAAAGTATTAACAAAAAATCATATAAAACAGTCGTATTAAGCAAAGATATTTAATTTGATGGTACGGGTAGTTCTGTACCACTGACAGGTGCATGTTCGTTGACATGTTTCGGGGTGTAAAAGCATATTTAAACAGGTAGTTCCTCTATCGTTGGCATGCATATTTACATGGTTACCGAGATTGTAAATGGGTACCGATATTGCAGATGTTTAAATTGTAAATGTTGAGACTAAACTAAGCTATTTAGGCATGTAATTGTTGCAACCTTATTCACTATGGACTAAACACTAGAATTTACAGGAAGTGAAAACATTACTTAAGCAGCTTAAACTCAGATTACATAAATACTAATAGTCACATGTCATACATCTTCTCTAGCCAAAGTTCCGATAGCCCTATTTGCACCTTGGCGGATCGAACAGCTATATCGGTGCTTTGTCCTAGCGACATCTATTGGATTTCATGTGTTGCCTCCCTTAGTATGTAATGCCAACTAGCCAATAGCGTGGTGCATTGTACATCGTCTGAAAACGGTTTATTTGTAATTTGGGTGAAAGGTATTTGTGTAAACACGGACCGGCACTGGAAAAAATGCTTATTTATCAGTCCATTCAAGTTGTGTGCTCTCCTTGCCTCGATCATGTACGAAAAAAAATTCAAATTTGAACAACTTAATTTTGATTGGATGCGGTGGCTTGCCGCCGTATCCAATGAAATTCACAGACCCGAAGCATAGAAATATCTGCTCGATATGCCAAGGTGTAGATAGGGTTATCGGAGCCCTGGCTAGCGAAGATGCATTTCATATTAAGGTAAAAGTTTGAATGAAGCTTCTTGCCAGTTATAGGCGTGCCCAAAAGGCAAAACCAAAACTGTGCTTTCATCCACTGAATATATTTTCAGTACTCTGATCTGATGTTACTGGGCAGCATGAACACTGCTTCCCTGCTGATTCAGTGCTCTGATCCATAAGTTGATGATCGAGGGCAACATGAATACTGGTGTCCGTCCATTCAGAACTGAGTTTTAAACACACACACACACGCACACACACACACACACACACACACACACACACACACACACACACACACACACATATATATATATATATATATATATATATATATATATATATATATATATATATATATATATATATATATAGTGGTTGCTCACTAGGATGGTCCTGGCTTAAAGGTTTCAAAACTTATTTAATTATGAAGGAAACTTTATAGCGCTTGTCCTATTTGAGATCACAATAAAATAAGTTTGTCACCTGTAGACCCCACAACCTCCTCAGTCGTTTTCGCTTACATTCTTCGTCAATTTGCAAAATATGAGATCCATCAACACCAATGTTGCTTGATATTCTTTGTTTAGGAACTTAAAATAGGTTGACAAGTATCTTTTACTACCACTTGCAAAGAAGTTTGCAAAACATATGAATGGGAATCCCAGATTTGGCAGAAATATTTAGAAAATATCTATAAGATTCAATAACCTCCCGGAGCTTGTTTCTTCTTTACGTTGTCTCTAAAGTTTGATCTCAATGTTCTGGGGTTTCTAGCAGCCGCTCAAAAAGAAAATATTCACATATCTGTACCATCACATGCAACACGTTTTTTTCAACCGAGCATACAATCACATTTACAAAATCAAAGTATCAGGAAAGGTTTCCGGCCTACTGAAATATGTACAGTGGATATTTCTGACGTATTAGAGTCTGCGTATCAGCTAATCACGGCTAGATGAACGAGAGAATCATGAAATCACTTTCAGCACACCACCCACCCAGTTATCTGGCCTAAATCAATAATATCACACCCATCACCAAACCAGTATCTTGCCAGATACGATATCAATCCTATCATCCAACAAAGTATCTGGCCACATCGATAATATCATTCCTATCCAGGTTCCTGCTTCTATCCAAATGTACCCTTAAAAGCCCATCGTCGTCATAAATGTCCATCAGATATATTTGAGTTAGCACCAGACTTTAGCATTGTAATAACTGGCCTTCACTTTCATCTCGACTCTAAGTCTTCTAAAATCGTTTTTTTTTTTTTATAGAAACGACCAGTCCAACTGGAGCTACCATGGCTTAGAGACTACCTCTGTTTTGATGTCCTTAGCCAGTGACAGCTCTTGTGCATCTGATGTTGGGGGTGGAAGAAGATTAGGATTCCCTCCCGGGAAAACAGTACATAAAGTTACACTTGGAGCAATGATCACGAACACATTTTCGGAACCATGCAAGTTGAGCGGGGAAAAATTGCAAGTCGAAGGCTTTAGCGTGCCATATACTTTTGACATTCAATGATATTATGAAAGAAAAGAGGAATGTCCCAAATATTTCGAAATCAAATAAAGCTTTAGGGAAGAAATGGAGGAAGAGAAAATCTTGGAAAAGAAGGGGATGATTTGAAAGAGGAAAGGGAACAAGAAAGAAAATGAAAATTCAATGCATCAGTTTTCAACAATCCTTTGCGGATGTAAAAGTTGCAAAATTTTCATTCTTAATAAATGCAATTAACACAAGTTCTCATACATTTTCGGAGTAGTAGGTGAATGAAACTTTTGGATTACTGGCGTTTTCCAATTCTGAGCCCTCTATCATAGAAAAAGAAATTATTTTTTGGACTTCTTGGATTATTGAGTTTCATTATTTCTGAGCCATCTATCGTGCATAACCTTTACAGCATCTAGTGTAACTTTTAGCAGTGAAAATATAAAAATGTGTTTTTCGTGTGAAAAAGTCTCGTTAGATTGTAAGGTTAGATCCATTATCCAATACAAGTTATTTTTAAGGTCAATAACCAATTTATGTCAATGGAATTTTTGGCAAATCTTTGTATCAACTGCAAATTAATGTGTTAAGATATATATATATATATATATATATATATATATATATATATATATATATATATATATATATATATATATATATACCACATAAATTAAAAATAACATGGCATTTAAAGTGTTGGTATAAAGCAATTTGATATACCAATACTATTGGCATATCAAATTGTGATCCGCCCATGGCGCAATAATACGCATATATAAACATTCTAGCGACCGTCTGCAGTTGATTCTAGATCAATGATTAATTTCCACGTATTAATCATTAGTGACGTATGAAAATAACGATAAAAAGTATTAATAATCCTCGTTTTCTAAATGAATTTAATATAGTACACATTTTCATCACAATCCTTTCTGATTTTTGTTCCCCCTCCACTCTCATGCATAACGGACAAACTATGCAGAAATGTGGAGTGAGAGAGAAAATGAATTTGGACTGGATTGAAACCTTGAAATAGAAATTACACCAAGTAACCTACAAGAATATGGTTCGTCGTAACAATACGTGTGCACTTTCCTTGGGATTTATCTACAGTGTTTGTCAGTGATACAAGGTTGCAAACCAGGTCGACATTATAAATTCCTCGGTTACGTGGTACACATACTGTGATGTATTTAATGTTATGTTTTGTCATTGTTTCTTAAACATACTATAATTTTCTAAATATCGATTATTATTATTAGTTAAATATGAAAATGTCCAAAGCCCCCCCCCCCCTCTCTCGCTCTGGACCATCGTAGCAAGATACGGGCTAATATCTATGAAATGACGAACGTAGAGGATTTTCATTTGTGTCATCTCACGATATCTCTGGACTTATGAATGATGGTAAAAGTTAAGTCAAACCGACCAAAGGATGTGTGTGTGTGTGTGTGTGTGTGTGTGTGTGTGTGAGAGAGAGAGAGAGAGAGAGAGAGAGAGAGAGAGATTTAAAGTCAAACCGACCAGTGAAAGAGAGAGGGAGAGAGAGAGTTTATTGTTGATGGTATTAGAGCAGAATAATGACTTTGATCAACTGTAAATATATTAAAATATTTTAATTACCTCTTTTTGGTTCCTGATTTCGCTTAGTTTATATTCCACATTAATTTCCAAGCGCCGGTACGTGAATGGCAGCGTTCATGTGAATGGCGTAGCTATGTGTTTTTGTAGTGCTCTACTTTTATCATTAAAACCATCTTTCATGTTTATATCATAATTATGTATTATATTCATTTAATCAATGTGATGAAAAATAGAAACTAAAAAAAAACAATTAAGTTATCAATATGCAAGGTAATTGTGAATAACCACAAAAGGCATAGAACTACATTTTGTAGCGGACACACTCGGGGATGTGAGGAGTTCATTCACTCGGTCAATACACAGCTGTCTGTCGTAAATCTGAACTCCGTTCAAAGGGCAAATATATGTATTTGTATGTGATATAAATAAAATATATGTACAGTATGTACGCTGTATCAATGATATACCACTCGTTGTATAAATTTTTCATTAAAAGGAAACTCAGCAAGCTTGGTTTCCTTTTAATGAAAAATTTATACATCTCGTGGTATATCATTGATACAGCGTACATACTATATATATATATATATATATATATATATATATACATATACATACATACATACATACATACGGCATTTGTACATAATACATGAAGAGCTGTACGTCTTGGTTGGTTTGAATTATGCTGCATTGGTGAATACCTTACATGCGCAGATTATTACGTGAGGATTAATCGCAAGACCGTGTTCAAAATGCGGCATTGGTGTAAAATCACGTAATCAGCTCTGCAGATCACATCATGTGTATCTATCTGAGAATATTATAGGGCACGCCGAGGACAAAAGCAAAAATACTATTCAAAACATTATTTTTATATCGGACATGCCCACGGGAATTACTGGTGCATTATCGCTGACGTTGCCAGAGCATATAAAATAATGTCTTCTTAGCCCTCCGGCGTGAAATCAATTAGAAAAATAAATATCACATAAACATGAACGTTAAGAAAATAAATTTTATACTTGATGAGATATCAAAATAATAGAAAAGGTATGATATTTTACATCCGAATATAACCGACAATTTTGATAAAAACGACAGCTGAAGAAACAACGCTTGTAATACACTACCTCGTGAATATAAACTAATCAAACGGCATTGAATCATCTATATCTGAAACCAACATAGACTTGAAAGAATTGGTTCCACTTGCTTGTATATTGCTGATGAAATTCGAGTTGAAGTGGAAGAACAATATGAGAAATGAGGCATAAATCGACGTCTTAAATCGCTGAACAAATCTTTTGTATGAGAGAAAATTTCAGACTGTAGTGTGACCTTTCTACAGCAAAAACAATTACATTATAATAACAGTGATTATTATCCTTTTGCTTGATTATAACAAAATAGTTATTTACTGTCCTGTGACGTCTTTATTGCATGTTTGTGAAAGTTGAAATTGTCGGGCAACACAGTGTCTCATTCATCTGCTGTCAGCATGGAGTCATCAGTGGCATTTTAATACAATTTTGTAAACCAGCACAAACTAATTTCCGCCGCTGTCATGATTGCGCGATGACGACTCATTTTTGTAGTAAGCCACGTTGATAATATTTTTTCCACCGGCACTAACTGCTCTGGCAATAATAGATACAGCACCAGTCCCAACTGTGGCTGCGGATGCTATAGTGTTTCCAGTTACACATTTAGATGGATATATTAATCGTTGGCGCTTGTCGATTTCAGTTCGCAATTGCATCTCTGCGTCGTTGATTTTATTTCATCAATACTGCTCCGGGTCCATTATATTCTAATGCTGACATTCTAAGTATTTACATGTTGGAGTATTGTGCCGCTCTACGCTTAATGACATGATATTGTATAAAAGTTCATTAACATCAACATAGTCTGCTTTGGTCTTCTGGGATAAATTTGAAAACAAAAATTAACCATTCTACTTGACCTGTCCAATCATGTCCAGAGATTTTTCAAATTTCATTAACCCCCTGCTGGGCTCAACGGAGGTGTATGTGGTCCCTGGTGGGCATTGGACACTAATGATGAATTTTGTCCCTCCGTGTAATGTAACTCGATAAAGACCATTGTGTTCAGGTAAAATATAAAAATACTTGCCTTATTCCCCTCCTTGTTCCTATTCCAGATGCAAGTACAATTGGAGGACTTTGCTCAAAGTCTGTATTTAGACTAGTAATTATCCGAAATATCCGTCTGTATGCCGCCGTTCATCGTGCTTATGACCGACTCGATTCGTGTCTCAGGAACAGCTATTTGATAAGTTAGTTGGCTGCCACTAACCGAATACCAAATTTATAAACATAATAACCATTTGGGGATGCATACCCACCATCGTAGAAGGGTTAGTCTGGGTTTTACCTATGCTATTCTAAATCTTATTTTTAAACTCCTGAGAGAGGATTTCACCAACTCCATCTCAAAGTTTACTGATTTCATACTTGGTCATAGCTTCAGGATCAGTATCTAACGATTTAATGTAATTCTCCAGCTGCCCTGTTTTCACTGCTTCCAGCATGGTTAGTTTCCCAAAAAAATTCATCAATGTCTTTACTATCTTCGCTGAAATCGTTCACGAATTTACCGACGACACCCAGCTTGATTTTGAGTGTGTTGATACCAGCCTTACTTATATCAAGTTCAGATTGTAACGTGTTAACATTACCCAGCGTGGGTAGTTGCGCAGTAATATCGGCAAGCTTTTCTGTAAGAGCATTAGATTTTCCAAAAACTAAATCAATGGTTTTAGAGTCACCCTGGACATTTTTACGTTAACGGTTACATGCCTTTATATGTTCATCGAGTTCATATTTCTGTACAGCAGTATGGACTTGGAAGTTCGCGTATTTCTTTTGTCGCTGTGTCCTGGTTTAGTTCTGGGTTGAGAATATTTTGTTGTCATTCATGTCGAGTCCCCACCCACCCCACCCCCGGTGTCTCCGGTGAGAGAAACGCGAAATCATATTTCATTTGCGATTTGCGATAAGCGCCCGGGATATCCCAGAATCTCTAATCATTCCTCCCTCACTGATTTCGGCTAAATTGTCAGCGACCAGCACTGGTATTTTAGCAATAATATCAGTCACCTAAACATTACTAGCTTTCATCTGGCCAAATTGATTTTGGAACACAAAAATGTTATTCCTTATTGACCCCGATGTAGTCCACTAACATGGCTATATCGTCTTTTGTGCCGAATATTGATGTGTCCACAAACAGAGTTTGAATACTGTTTCTGCGTTTCTTTGATTGTCAATAAATATCTGTGGTCATACTGTTATTACAGCAATTTTTAATTAACCCGAGCTTGATTGTGTTTGAAAAATCGCTTTGCCGTATATTGGTGCAACGCGGTCACCGGATTGGTCGAGTTTGTCACGGCAATAAGTGCCTCTATAGCTTGTGTCCCACATATAAGTGGATTTATCGCGCTTTGTGATGACAATGTTGATATCCAGAGCGGTTAATAGCTCCAACTCGTGTTGGTACACTGGATAAATTCTCATTTTCATGCAAATCTAGATTTATTATTCTTGTTTTATGGATCCATGGCGCATCAGGTAATTTATCGTGTATACAAAACACCTCTCCAATACTTAATTCGTATTTTCTTTCCCAGATCAAGTAAACCAAAATTTTACAGTGGCAACCCCTGTCGTACATTTGCGTTCCCCTTGGGTTTATCTTAGACCCCGGCCTCTTTCTTTTGTCCGTGACCAACTAGCCCTCTGTTGCTTTGTGTGTTATTTTAATGCCGCAATGTCCTGCAGCACCAAGAGCAAAGGCTTTTGCAACGGCTAGTGCTGCAACAAAGGCGACAGCTTTTCCTGCACACATTTCGCTTGTTTTGCTTTGAGAAAGGGGAATATTCCACTGGATTATAGTTGCACACACTATTTCCATAGGAGCAGTCATTTTAGCCGTAGGTTTAGATTCTTAGTCGATTTTTCAGCTGCAGGTTTATTCGATTTTTCAGCTGGAGGTTTAGTTAAATTTTTAAAAACATTTTAGCCTGCTGGGATCATCATCATTTACCTAACTGCGACCGTTAACCTCTCGAGAAACCCATCTAGACCAGTCTCCTTTTAATTTGTGATTTTTCTGTTTCAGTAAATGTTTATGTCTGTTCTCATTCTCACTCACAGTAAATTTGGGAGCATTTTCGAAACATTTTAGATGGGCCTCCTTGTTATAAAATTGTACCACTGTTCCTAATTCTGATTCATACTCTGCAGGTTCTTCATGAGCAAACTTGTCAGCGATATTCCCAACTTCATCGGGGCCCCGAGTGGCTGAGTGGTCTAAAGAGCTCACCGTTACGGATCACTGCCATCTCACCTCTGTCTGCGTGGGTTCGAGTCTCAGGCTCGGCCAATGTGGGTACGTGAGAAAGCTTGCCAGTAGCTTCTCGTGGATCGGTGGTTCTTCCCTGGGTTTTCCCGGGTTCTTCCTCCACCATTTATACTGGCCTCCATGTACAGCCTATCTTGTGCTGAAAAATGGCGTTAAACCCTATAACAACAACAACTGACTTCATCAGGTGCTTCCTTCAAAACGGTTTCCGCGCGTTCTGCTACCTCAATTGCTTCCTTGATTTGTTGCGGCACTTCTGCTATGGCGCCTCGGATCGCTGCAATGTCGCAAGTAAAAATACTTAGGTTTGCCATCCACGATGCGCGCGCGCGTGTGTGTATGTGTGTATGAGAAACAGAAAATTTGTCTTATAAAAATGAGCCCACCTCCCAATTAGGGTCACTTTTCCTCAGTTTGGTCCGTGTTTGTGCAATATTCCGTTTCATTTATGCAATAACCCTGTACAAACTGCTGTGTGCCTATGTTTCTAAAAGTGCATGCTCTACAGCAATTTCTGGCAATAGAAACAAATGTTTTGTAAATCTGATAAGTTTTACATCTTAATCGCCCGCTTTACTCAATTAAGAGGTCTACATAAATGCAGATGACTTCAGTCAGTGGTGCAAGTAAATCTTAACCCTAATGGCTACAGTACTCTCTCCCTTTTCTTTCTGGCAAATGTCTTCAGAGTACCTGGCCTAATACTAAGTTTAGTACCCCTATATGTCCGTCCTGGAATGGTACTAAAAAGAGCATATAATTTTTTTTTTTCAGTTATATGATGCATGATATCTGCCTAGAACAAAAAATATAACGAGCAAATATAAAGCAATTGTAATCGTAACCACGTTTTCCTAATAATGTGTTATCGTTATCGTCAGTGCCAAACAACCAATCATCGTAATCGTAATTGTAATCGAGCACTTGTTGTTCTTGTTGTTATAGGGTTCAACGCCATTTTTCAGCACAAGATAGGCTATACATGGCGGCCAGTATTAATGGTGGAGGAAGAACCCGGGAAAACCCCGGAAAGAACCACCGACCCACGAGAAGCTACCGGCAAGCTTTCTCACATACACACATTGGCCGAGCCCGAAACTTGGACCCATGCAGACAGAGGTGAGACGGCAGTGATCTGTAACGGTGAGCGCTTTAGACCATTCGGCCGCTCGGGACCCTTTCGAGGACCCCATGAGTTGGAAGTATGCAATAACATGTTTACTGAAATTGGCCAGTTGAAGAGAAACGTGAAGATACTAGGTCAGTAATCCAGCATGATCTATGGAATTGGATGAAGAGTGGCAATGATCCAAGACTGTCCAATAGGGAAGCCAAGGAACACTGGTCAGCTGGTCGCTAGCAGAGGAAATTTTGAGATATAGATTTAAGAGCCCCTCAATATCCAGTTTATGCTGAGATCAGTGTATGATTTATACTGAGATCTGTGTATGATCATGCTGAGATAGTGTATGATCTATGAGATTAGTATATGATCTATGCTGAGGTCAGCGTATGATCTATTTTGAGATTGTGTATGATCTATAGTGTATGATCTATGCTGAGATAGTGTATGATCTATACTGAGTTATGTGTATGATCTATACCGAGTTATGTGTATGATCTATACTGATATCAGTGTATGATCTGTTCTGAGATGAGTGTATGATCTATGCTGAGATCTATACTGAGTTATGTGTATGATCTATACTGAGATCAGTGTATGATCTATGCTGAAGTCAGCGTATGATCTGTTCTGAGTTTAGTGTATGATATATGCTGAGAAAGTGTATGATCTATGATGAGATAGTGTAGGATCTATTGCCAACTCCAACAAATTTTCACTCAGAAATATCCCCCGAGAACGTGCCACCCACCCAATCCCAACAAAAAAACCTATACCCGACACAATTATCAACATACTGAAGATCAAGGCTATCAGTAGGTGAATTCAAAGTCTTTGCAAATTTAAGAAAGGCGAGCTTATCATATAAATTGTTAATACCTATAAATTCTTGTAGATAAGCCAAAGGCGAGCTTATGATATAAATTGTTAATACCTATAAATTCTTGTAGATAAGCCAATCAGGAAATATTTTTATCTTGTTAATTTTTGTTCACAATTGGGGGGGGGGGTGTGACAAAAAATTCTTTTTTTTTGAATACCCAGATATTAATATTTAGGCCTTGTTTTTGATAATCTGCCGACAGAGATCAACAAAACTGTATTCACATTCAGTGCTACAATAAATGTTAAAATAGCAAGTAGCTTTCTTAATTGTTTACACCTACATACACACAGACACTTACGTTTCATCATAATTAGAGCTCTCTTAAGTCACATAAGCACTTTCTCACACACACAAACACAGTCACACACAAGCAAAATTCTCGCTCGAAAAACATTAATGTTACTTTAGTTTTAAATTGTACAGGTTTTATGATGTTAAAATTCAAGGCTATGATTCAACTTGTACATAAAAAGAGGGTTTTTTTTCTTCCAAGTCTGTTATACTCTGTAGACCAATATATTTTCTGCCTTTTTTTACCATAAAGTTTAATGACAAAAGTATAATTATATAAACTTGACTACAGGAAAGGCCTTAGCAAACGCAGGGCCTGATTTGGATCATTTTGGTGGGACCCCTGGATTTACGTGCGGGGCCCCCTGCGAGCACGGCATCTAGAAATTAACTTTTAAACAAGTTTTATATGATATTTAACTTACAATTTTCTTCCATCACTTTAAAATGACTTTCTCTCTATAGACATATTTTTACAAATTACTAATGCGTGGGGCCCCTGAGAGCACAGGGCACGTTTGGCCCAAATCGGTCCAATTGGCCTATGGCCATCCTTGCTTGACTACAAGCTAAATTCGTTCAAAGAATAGCCTAAATACACACACACACACACACACACACACACACACACACACACATATATATATATATATATATATATATATATATATATATATATATATATATAAGAACTGCTCATCAATTGCTATATATACTTAAAATTCTTGCTTAGTCATTTAAAAAAACACAGTTACTAATGGGGCAAAACAATAATTTATAATACAGCTTAATCTTCTTTCATAATGTATTTAAGTGATATTAATGAAGATATGGTTAGTTGTAAATAGTTATTTTTAGACAGAAAGAAAAGAGATATAGAGAGGAAAAAGAGACAACTTGAATGAATTTACTTCACCTTAATATGGCTTACAGTGTAATTTTTATTAATTGTAGATGTGCAGTAGAAAGAATCCAGGGATATCAGTTACACACATCTGAGTTAACTTCTTTATTGTTATTATTATTATTATTATTATTCCCATCTGATACAAGACAGTTTCAAATCAGCCTAAAAAAAGTAGCCTTGATCATAGGCTGTATAGTAATGGACACATGGTAAAATCTGACATCTTTTTATTGACATTCCAGCTTTGCCTTTACAAAAGATTCCAGATTTCTGTTTGGGGAATATAACAAGCTGATAGTTCTGGTATAATAGAATACAGTATTTTGAATATCACCTTCCAATACTTAAAGAAACCTATTTAAGCCCTCTAACCTTAAAATAGAAGACAGAGATGTGGTTTACAGATCAGTTGACTATTTCACTAAACAAGCCTATGTAGTATTTATTTTAAGGGCACAAACTACCATATATGCTGGCATGTAAGTTGGGTCCAACTCCAAACAATATGGACCATGATAGCATAATGTGCTGGCAGATCAGGGTCTATGCTGTTTGTTTTATTGATTATTCTTAATCTTTATTTTAGGTCAATTTTACCTTTTTCTGCTAGTCTAATAAATGATGTAACATGTCAATCATAATATGTATAATTCTTTGACACTGAATCTATTTGTGTTAAAAATAATCTACTAATAACATGCTAAAATTGAATGCTTTTATCTACACTTGAATAATGATTAAAATCATGATAATAAGTAGCATTTACCATTGATTAGACATGTTGAAATATTCAGATTTGATAGTATGCTGAGAATAACCCCCGTGTCCTACTTATCCACATATTGCCATGGGCAGTACTTTACAAATTTATTCTGGCCATGACCTCAATACCATTATTGATCATGACCTCAATAGTATTTTGGCCATGGCCTCAATACTATTTTTGGCTATGACCTCATTTTTATTTTTGGCCACGACCTCATTACTATTTTTGGTCATGACCTCAATACCATCATAAGCATAATCCTGCTTTTCAGAGGCTCATGACAAATTTCAGTATTGAACAATCTGCATAGATGAAACAACAAGCAACCACAGTCATCTCAAGAACATGGCCATCCTAGGTAACATATTAAAAAACACAAAGTATGATTGGATAATAATGTACTAATGGGCTTTGACATTACATTCACAGCCGAATATCTTGGTACACAAGCTGTTTTATTGACAGTGTAGGAGACAAGAGGCAAGCAGCTGGTCGATCATGATAAAAATTTGCATAAACATATGGCATTAACTACATAAATATTTGCAAAACAAGTCTTTATGTTGAATCTACACAGGCTTGCCTACAGAGCTTACCTGATTTATTTGTCTCTTGATTACTGTATGTAATTGCACAGAGTTATCATCAGAAATATATGCACAAGTTTTTATATGTGAATTATGTACTGGTGAACATAAACAGGAATGCCAAATTCTTGAAGCAATTTTTTTTTTAATATAAATATCTTTAAATGTTTCTTTATATTTAGCAATGGCAACCATATTGGGTGGATACACACTATCTCTTTTTAATGAGAAAGCCATTGAGCTATGATGCTTTCTATCAAATTCTATTGAATAGCATTTTTGATAATATTAATGATTTTCTGCCTTTAGTAAGGGCAGCTATATTTGATGGCAAATTATCATAATATGTACCCAAAAAATTTAAAGCCCATTATGTCTGCTTGCTTTGTGTCAAATTTGGTAATTTCTGTCAAGCAATTTTAGGTAAGTTTTTAAATATCTTATTAATTTTAGTAACAATGACCATATCTAATTTTAGTAACAATGACCATATCTAATTTTAGCAACAATGACCATATCTAATTTTAGTAACAATGACCATATCTAATGGCAGATCAGCATCATATATAAAAAAAATTTGCTAGCCCCAATGTCAAATTCTGTTCAAAAGTGTTTGAGAAAACATTTAAAGGTCAGTCTATATTTAGTAATGGTAGCCATATTTGATGGTAATGATGTGTACAAACTTTGTAGCCATTTATGCCAGTGTCCTCTAAGCTAAATTTCATTGAAACCTGTCAAGTGGTTTTTAAGTTGAAAGGAGCATTTGCTTACAGATGCATGACTCATGACATGGAATGGTTGCAGGGCAACTGCTTATGGATGCATGACAGATGACACAGAATGGTTGTTGGGCAACTGCCTATGGATGCATGACTGATGACACAGAATGGTTGCTGGCCAACTGCTTATGGATGCATGACTGATGACAGAATGGTTGCTGGGCAACTGACAGGTGAGCCAATGAACACATAACAGCTCAGATTTTACACCATAACTCCTCTGGGAAAAGAAATGAGATCAACCTATTCAAGAAATATTTGCTAAAGAGTCAATAAAGCTCAGACAGCTCATGTGATCAGTTTCAGTCTGAACGTCCATTTGGTCAACAATGACCAGTGGCTACTGTTAGTTTCTGATTTTTTGTTACTGCTGTATTTTTCTATCACCACAAAACAAAGTCATGATGGCAACATCAATAGGTATCTTATTTGTTTGAACATTTTAACTAAAAAATCTATAGTTAGTAAACACACATGTCAAAGATTACAACAACAGGAAGAAATATTTGAAACATTTTTATCTTAGAAATGAAACAACATTTACAGGCTTTTGTCACATTGTGGTTCATTCAGTTCAAATGTCTCCTAATCCCTTTTCTGGAATGGGAAAATCTAATAATATCAATGGGAAAAAATATTATGAAAAACAGGTGACCTTATTAATGCCATATACCAAATGAAACTCGATGTGAATTTTGTTGACAAATTTATTATCATTTTTACTTAATTTTACAGATGTAAATTCAGTCAGACCTAATGCAACTTTTCAATCATTAAGGTGAAAATTCAAAACATTAAAAATTCTGTCTGATTGAATATGAATATACCTCTCTACCTGAAATCTAGACATCTGATAAGTTTCTAATTGTCATAACCTGGGCATGTGATCGGTTTCTAATTGTTGAAACCTGGACATGCGCTAAGCTTCTCATTGTTTTAATCGGGACACGTGATCAGTTTCTAATTATTGAAACCTGGGCATGTGATCTATTTCTAATTGTTGAAACCTTGGCATGTGATCAGTTTCTAATTGTTTTGACCTAGGCATGTGATCAGTTTCTAATTATTGTAACCCAAATATGTGATCAGTTTCTAATTGATGTAACCTTGACATGTGATCAGTTTCTAATTGCTGTAACCTTGACATGTGATCAGTTTCTAATTGTTGAAACCTCAGCATGCAATTAGTTTCTAATTGTTTTAACCTGGTCATATGATCGGTTTCAAATTGTTGTGACCTGGGCAGGTGATCAGTTTCTAATTGTTGTGACCTGGAATGTGATCAGTTTCTAACTGTTGTAACCTGGGTATGTAAACAGTTTCTAATTGTTGTGACCTAGGCATGTGATCAGTTTATAATTGTTGTAACTTGGGAATGTGATTAGTTTTTGATTGCTGTAACCTGAGCATGTGATGAGTTTCTAATTGTTGTGACCTGGGCAAGTAATCAGTTTCTACTTGTTGTAACCTGGGGATGATAATACAGGGTATGTTTTTATTATGGATTCAAAAATTGCAGTAATATATAAATCTAATTATTTTTATTCATCACTCGAAAACTTAAAACAATCAAAGCTAAACATAATAAAACATGTTGTGCATGTTCTACAAATTTTGTATCAACTTGTTCCTTATGACCTGCCATTAATACAAATATGGGATATTAAATCACAATTTACCATGTATGTAGCAAACTCTAGTAAAACATAAATAAAACAAGAAACTTAAAAAAATAACATTTATGTAAAACTTCATATATTTCTGAAAAAAGTGAGAAATGTTGAGAAAAATTAAATGACAAATTCTGCTGAACATAGTGATCTGAATGCTGTTTGATTAATTAATTAATTTCTTCGTTTTGTTTTCTCTGTGATCAATTTCTAAATTATGAAGATAATTCAATCTCATTTAAACTATGGTGTTAAATGAATAATATTTCATAATGCAAATTTATATAACTTTTCCTTTCATTACTGTATTAATGGTTCTCTACTTTAATTATGTGACCAGAGAACATTTCCAATTTTAAAACTTTTAAGTGAATCAGATTTTAAGTTTAACTTTTGAATTTTAAAACTTTTAAGTATGAAGCTGTAGTCATCTTGACAAGATATTTTTAGATCATGACAACACAATTTGCATCAAGTTACCGATTGTAATATGCTGACATTGTTAAGACAAAGTGACAGATTTACATACTTTGATTGGACCGCTTCAGTGTCCGTCTCGGATGTGGGAGGTCATGGGTTTGAACCCAGGCCTAGTCATACCGAAGACTTATAAAAAAAAGTTGTGCAACCAGCTGCCTCTCTTCGTGCTCAGCATTAAGATGGACATCATGCTACATGCCTGCGGCACGATGTCCCAGTGTTAGACATCACTATAAACTGTCAGACATTGCAGATATCATAGCGATATGACAGAAAAGTTGTTAAAGCTATGTTAAAAATCCAAAACACACACACACATAATTCGATTGTAATATCAAGTCAAATACCTTTCAATTAAGATGTCTCAGAAATATCTAATTATTATTATGTTTACATACCATATATACTCAGTTACAACTGCAGAGACCCAGATCTGTTTTCACATAATATGCTGACAGATCTGGGTCCCTACAGTTTGGAGTAATCAGTAGAATAAACACAGACCCTGATTTGTTGGTGCGTTATGTGATGACAGATCAGGGTCTGTTCCTTGCTACTTGACTCAACTTGTAAGCAAGTATACACAGCAATCACACAGAAATATTACAACAGATGGACGGAGAGACCATCGAATCCATATGTGTATCGATAATGTATTGTATCATAGGCTGTGTATCATGAATCAGATTGATGCACGGCACAGGTGTATCATTTCACCCCTAATTGCAACAGATAACTCGTCTTGATGTAAACCGTGTCATCTTGATCACATTTGTTATTGAAATATCTTGCCATGACAGTGGCGGTTAATACATCTACAATGAAGTTACTTTGTTCTCCCATTAAAAAGGGCCTTCATGTGCACCAAATGCTTTAAACTTTTGACTATAACAAATTATGCATTTCATGGATTGGGGTTCAAAATTTAACAGCAGACAAAAAACTATAACTCATAATTTTGATACTTCCTGACATGCCTTCAGTGACATTTCTCCTCATTTTCAATTTTTGCAAATTATAGCAACAATCAGTAAAATTATTTATAAGTTTCTGGGAATTTTTCAGTTTTTCCTCACCCACCTTGAGAAATTGTGGACTGTAAATCAGGGAGTGATCTGGCAGGGAGTCTCCCTGGTGATCTCGCAGGAAGTCTCCCATGTAAGGAGATATTACATGGATATAAATTTCTGTATAAATCAGACTGCATCAGAGAAACCTAGTTTGCTTGTACTCACTAATTACTGATTACAGGTACATACGTAAAACAATGTAACTAGTTTTATGAAAATTTTACCCACTTACTAGGGAGTAAAAATTATGGGGAAACGTTATTGTAAAGTGGATTAGATTGCAAAATGGATAGCATTAAAATTTGATGTAAATTATCCAAAACAAAAAAGACCCCTAAATTTCAGCCCTTTCTATTTTTTAATGCCCTAATAATCAAAAATAAAATAAAAAGTTCACACAAATACACTCTGATTACAGCAAAACATAAATTGTACAATGAGCTGTCGCTTTACATGTTGGAAGTTAAACATGTACATAATTACAGTGATTCCTTGGAGGGTCAACTGTATGAACAATAGATATATCCAACATTATTATCAATAACGTAAGCAATGTTAATAATAATAATCATTAGCTTTCTTTAAACAGATGCCAGACAATCATAATATAATTTAAAAGTTTTTCTGCATACAAGCATAGTTATACAATATTTCATGTGATTTCTACATCATATGACTGATGTTTGTCCAGATATGAGAATGTGGTTACGTCACAACAAGATATTGGTTAGCATAGCAGAAAATGTCTTTCATGAAGATAATGATGTTTGCACTTAATGATACTACAAATTTACCATATGTACATGGAATGATCTGAGAATTGCACACTAATTAATCACCTATGGTGTCTTAATTATTGCACACTAATTAATCACCTATGGTATCTTAATTATTGCATTCTAATTAGCCACCCATAGTGCTTAATTCACAAGAATCTGAAAAACCAAATGACAGAAAAATAATGCAAATTCTAGCAAATCACACATGTGAAAACAATTATAGCTGCTATAGATATGATAACAAAAATTTCTACACAGATACATGTGACATGATGACAGCTGTACACAGAGGTCTAATCATTTATCAAGTATTCAAAAACATATCAAAAATTTTTTTAAAAAAGATTAAGGTACAGTATATGTTAGTTAATAAGATGGACCCATTACAAATATAACAGACCCAGATCTTCCATCATATAAGGCACCAGTAGGTCATGGTCCATGTTGTTATTTTCCTAATTACTTCTAACAGACTGAAAAATAGACCAAGATCTGTCTGCTGGTGTAATCACATATCTGGGTCTGTGCATTTTGCAGCTGAACTCAAACTGAAAGTGAGTATATATGGTAAATGTGTAAATGGCACCACACTCAACATTTTCCAGCTTACCATATAAATACTTGTTCCATTTTGTAAGTATAGTCATCACCTATTACTGACTGTAATTTTACTAGTTAAAATATACTAAGAATTCATGCATTTTCACATATATTAACTTCTGTGGTTTGGTGAAGATGTTTTCATGGGTATTGGTATTTGTGTATTAAGGATAAGGTTCTACTGTTTTGACAGAAGATTCAATGTTCACCAGGTCTTTACATTTTTGGTTTCCCATGAAAATCCAAGAGAATCTGAAATCCATTAGAATTAGTATCCCAAGGAAACCCATGAAAACTTATATCCAAGGAAATCCATGAAAACTGGTATTCTAAGGAAATCCACAAAAATTGGTATTCCACAAAAAATGTTTCACTGTAAGAGACAGATACAATCTAATTCTGGGCAAACAAATGATACAGAAAAAATGACTTGAAAGACAAGTATTTTGGAAGACCATCCATCTCTTATAACTAACATTTTGAGGCAAAAATTAATTTTGTTGTATCATGTGATCATCTCTAAATGGCAGACCACTTATCTTAAAAAGGTCAACTTTGTTAAATCAGTTCCATCTGGATTAAACCAATTACAACTAGATATAATCAATTTTAACCGGAACTCAACTGTACAGCTTCCAACTGATATGACCATTTTATTATCGTGTTCTTTTATAGCACTATTAATTCTGGGGAGACTGGACATAAATTGAGGATTGCAAACTCTGCCTCGTATTAAATAATGACAACGAAATTGCTCATATAAGAAAATTAATATGAAATAAATTTTTAAGTGATTTTTGGTCGTCTGGACCATTAGCTAAGAAAAAATAGTACGGTTTTGGTCAATGGACCATTAGCTAATTAAATATAACATATTTTGGGTGATTGGACCATTAGCTAAATAAAGATAGCACATTTTGGCTGACTGGACTATTAGCTAAGTAAAGACAACAAATTTTGGGAGATTAAACCATTAAGTAAGTAAAGATGTCACACACTGGGTCATCAATCCATCAACTAAGTAAAGATAGCACGTTTCGGGAGATCGGACCAACAGTTAAGTAATGATAGCATGACAATACTCCCATTATAAGACAGTGTGATCCATGACCATATTTGCATTGTAAGACAGTGTGATCCATGACCATATTTGCATTATAAGACAGTGTGATCCATGACCATATTTGCATTATAAGACAGTGTGATCCATGACAATACTCACATTATAAGACAGTGTGATCCATGACCATATTTGCATTATAAGACAGTGTGATCCACAACCATATTTGCATTATAAGACAGTGTGATCCATGACAATACTCACATTATAAGACAGTGTGATCCATGACAATACTCCCATTATAAGACAGTGTGATCCATGACCATATTTGCATTATAAGACAGTGTGATCCATGACCATATTTGCATTATAAGACAGTGTGATCCATGACAATACTCACATTATAAGACAGTGTGATCCATGACAATATTCCCATTATAAGATAGTATGATCTATGACCATATTTGCATTATAAGACAGAGTGATCCATGACAATACTCCAGTTTTAAGACAATGTGATCCATGACCATACTTGCATCATAAGACAATGTGATCCATGGCCATACTTGCATTATCAGTGTGATCCATGACAATACTCCCATTATAAGACAGTGTGACCCATGACCATATTTGCATTATAAGACAGTGTGATCCACGACAATATTTGCATTATAAGACAGTGTGATCCATGACCATTTTGCATTATAAGACAGTGTGATCCATGACAATACTATCATTATAAGACAGTGTGATCCATGACCATATTTGCATTATAAGATAGTGTGATCTATGACCATATTTGCATTATAAGACAGTGTGATCCATGACAATACTCACATTATAAGACAGTGTGATCCATGATAATACTCCCATTATAAGACAGTGTGATCTATGACCATATTTGCATTATAAGACAGTGTGATCCATGACAATACTCCCGTTATAAGACAGTGTGATCCATGACCATACTTGCATCGTAAGACAGTGATCCATGACCATACTTGCATCATAAGACAGTGATCCATGACCATACTTGCATTATCAGTGTGATCCATGACCATATTTGCATTATAAGACAGTATGATCCATGACCATATTTGCATTTGGAACAGTAGACTAAAGAAGATATAAACAAATATAAAGTTGGAATTGTGTAAATATGCTGTGGTTGGATGAAGTCCTGTCAGTTGTGAGACTGGTTTATGTCCACATTCTTCTGTCAACAGAGTTGAGTTTATTTATTTCTATAAGTTAATATTTAAACCACACTTGTATATCAGGTGGATTCCACGTTAAAGGTATACAGGCCACCCTTACCCCACAACCACCATTAACTGAACAATACCCTTAATTTTACTCCTTGTCCTTGTCTTGGGGTTTTTCGCCACTTTTCTTAGCAAGATATGCATTACAATAATGAAACAAGGCCAGGAGGTGGGAGGTGGGGTTGGTTGTTAAATTTGCCAGATTCAGAAAGATGTTACTTTTTTTGGCAATTCCTTTTGGCAGTTGATTCAAAAAATGGCTGCCAAAATATTCATATTATTAGTAAAAAAGAAAAAGTTCCATAAGGTTGGGTAAACAAATTTTTCCTACGATCACAGCTAACTGGTAAGGAGAATACTGTGCAAGAAAGTCATGGGCTTATTGGACCAATCAGAATCACAAAGTGATTTGTTAATATGTTGTTATATAAAAAATATTAAACTAAACACACTATAGGAAAGGTGTACAAACTCTGTGATAGATGTCCATAATTACTCAGATTATAAAACAGGCAGCAGGCAGCGATGAGTACTTGATCAAAGTACCACACTGTTTCTGAAATCATATTTGCATTTGAGAAGGGACTGATGTAGCTAGACAGCAAGGATATTCGGCCCTTGAAGATTAGGCAGCTGAGAAATATCATAGACTTTCCAAGAAAACAAGAACTATCAGGTTTGAAACAACATTAAATCACAGAACACTTCAAGTAAAGAATACACATCATGTGACTAAATAGTGCTTATTCCATTTGGATTAGAACCTTTTGTGTTTGGACATCATGTCAGTATGCAATGGCCTTAAGTGCAACCTTAATTTGATCAGTTTTTGTGTGTGTGTGCAACTGACATTTTTGTCATTGACTGAAATTAATTTAAACTTGATGAAAATGCAGCTGTAGTTAATCAGCAAGAAATTTTATTAAAATGAGGGATTTACATCATTTTCTTGTAACTCGCATGATCTGATCCAGCAAATGGACGACAACATGGGTCAAAAGAACAAAACCTTACACATGGTATTATATCTTTATGCCCTTTTAAAATATTATAATTCGACAACATTGAATGTATAAATATCGTTCAGTGAAAAATACATACCTAATTTACACACACTAACATTATAGTACATTTGACTGTTGTTTTGTTTAACTACATCCCAACACAAAAGTACGTTTTATCAGATAATTTTTGATCATTTTCTCTGTGCCGCTGTTCTGTACATAATGCAATCGTTGGGTATGGATCCTCACTGCCACATAAAAACGTGAAAAAACTGTATACAAATACTGCATCAATGTTTACCATATTTTCAAATTTTATTTGAATTAAAGCAGCGTTGTAGTTTTTAGTTTGACAGCTATAAATCTCTTTGAAACATTAAATATTTTTGCCACTGTAAATTACGTGAAGTTTGTACACCCATTTTAAGATTCTCAGCGAACCAAATTTTCTACAAAATATATCTGCCAATAAACATGACTGGCACAGCAAGGGAAATTTTAGAAACATGCTGATTTTCCTGAAACAAATATGGCTCACTATCTTCTAAAATCCTATGTTAAGCTCTACAAACTCTATGGCATAACACTGAAAGGACGAGAACTTTTATTTAGCACTTCTCAAAAACAAACATGCATGGCACAGCAAGCCTGCAACATCAATTCATTTAAAAAAGGCATGCCATATCATTCCATCAAACTCTTGATCTTTATAAACAATAACATTTTATTTACGGTATCAATGAATGTCAGTATATGATTTCCATTCCCATAATGGAAAACCCCTCTGTGCTTAGCCTAGAATTCATAGCGATGTCTTAACATGAATTAAAAACTATCCGTAAAACTATACAACAGATATTAAAACAGAAGTACCTGTAAAGTTTTGGAGAAAAAAGATAGGTATAAGTGACTGATGGCTAAAGATAGGTATAAGTGACTGATGGCTAAAGATAGGTATAAGTGACTGATGGCTGCAACAAGACTGGACCTTTATCTTAAGTGCCAATTTTGGTAAACCTGTTCAGTTGTTTGACCTGGAATGGCAGACTGCCTCTGTCCTACATGAACTGTGATTGGTCAAGTAAGCAAAGTAGATAATATATCTCCACCTACTGGATGATGTTATGGTACAAAGGACTGTTGACTAATTGACCTCCTCTCCCAGCCAATCTACACTAACGAGTGTCAACCTTCATAGCAATTGTATCAAGGCCACCTATTATGAAACCACTTTCCTCAATGTAATTCAGACTTAGCCATGGCCAAACTTTTCAAGGGTCTAGTCTTTGCCTTTAAATGACTCCTAGAATACCAGTTAATCTGGACCCTAAGTAGCTAAAAGTTAGGAAAAAAAATGTAGACATGACTCGTATCTTGATAAAAGATGTTATTTTCATTAGTGTCCTATCTATAACTGAAATGTTTCAGTGCACTCCAAGCACATTTCATGAATCTAACTTGTATGTGCTTTAGAACATATAGTTCTGTAGTATCACGTGTGAAAGAAAAATATTCTAAAATAAATAAATAAACTATCAAATTGATCAAATAGGAATGTTCTGAAAAGAAATAGACTCTAAAAATGTAAGTGTCCAAAAGAACAATGATAAATCATACTTACACTAATGGCAGTGTTTAATACATCATAATCAATAATAACCATATGACATCATAACCCATGCTAACCATATGACATCATAACTCATGTTAACCATATGACAATACCTCATAACCCATGCTAACCATACGGCAATATATCATAACCATTACTAACCATATGACATCATAACCCATGCTAACCATATGGCAATACCTTATAACCCATGCTAACCATATGACAATACATCATAAACCATGCTAAACATAATGGCAATACATCATAACCCATGCAACCATGACATTATAACCCATGCTAACCATATGGCAATACATCATAACCCATCCTAACCAAATGGCAATACACCATAACCCATGCTAACTATGTGATAATACATCATAACCCATACTAACCATATTGCAATACATCATAACCCATGCTAACCATCTGGCAATACATGACAACTAATGTTAACCATATGGCAATGCACAGACCTGCCAACCCTAACAAGACCTCCATAGCAAGGCAGTTGTTTTTTTTTTTCTTTCTGTAAACTGGACAAGTTTTCAGCAAGGTGTAACAAAATATCATGTACTGCTATTATCAAGCTGGAAAAAGTGCATTTAAGAGTCCAGAAGTATGATAAAAGACTGATGCAGTGATGGCAAACATTGTGTTTAACAAAAATGTTTCTAAAGCAGACAAGGACCTTTATTACCTACAGTAACTGCAGTACCAAACCCTATGGTATTCAATGGCTTCTTACTTTCTCTCAACTTAACATAATCCTTAACAAAATTTAAATTTCACTTGCTGACTGCAATCATCTTTCCACCATGAGACATACTCAAATCAACACATGTCCAATGAGCGAAACGTTTGCCTTTTTCCCTCAAGAATCTGAATATTCATTTTTATTCTTCTGTACCATCAAAGTTTTTACAAGGCTTACTGTCCCTTTTGTCATGAAAATATATCACTTATTGGATGCCATTTTTTGAAAATTCTAATGAGCAACAGCTTGATCATGCAGATGATTTGCATTGCAAAATATCTGTAGTCAAAAGCACCTGAGGTACTCATGTAAAGTTAGTCTGGTTCCCTGACCAACTGCACTTAATCTAATAAGAAACCTGGATCCAAATCAAACATAGACAAGCAGTATCCAGATTTTACCACGCACAATCATATTTATGTAATTTTGTATATCAAGCATCATTTCCAAAAGACTTACAACAAAATCATAAGGGTTGGCATATCTGCAATACATCACAACCTATGCAAACCATATGGCATTATATCATAATCAATACTAACCATACAGTAATACATCATAATCAATACTAACCATGACAATACATAACCCATGCTAATCATATGGCAATACATCATAACCAGCATTAACCATACAGCAATACATCATAACCAACACTAAACATATGACAATAAATCATAACCAGAACTAATCATATGGCAATAAACCATAACCAGCACTAACCATAAGGTAATAGATCATAATCAATCACAACAAGGCAAGTCTAATAAATATTTCTCAGTTTGACATCATAAAAAAATCAGCAAATATAAATATTGTTACAGGTGGTAATATTGCTTTGCCAATGCCATCATCAGTAATGTAAACCTAAATCGACAGAACTTTTTATGTTGATGAAAACTGAAATGTACAAGTTATACAAAGTACTGTAAGTCTATGCAACAGCTGTACAAGGTACCATAAAGTCAAAACAGCTGTACAAGGTACCATAAAGTCAAAACAGCTGTACAAGGTACTTTAAAGTCTATACAACAGCTGTACAAGGTACTTTAAAGTCTATACAACAGCTATACAAGGTACCGTAAAGTCTATACAACAGCTGTACAAGGTACCGTAAAGTCTACACAACAGCTATACAAGGTACTGTAAAGTCTATACAACAGCTATACAAGGTACTGTAAAGTCTATACAACAGCTATACAAGGTACCATAAAGTCTATACAACAGCTATACAAGGTACTGTATAGTCTATACAACAGCTATACAAGGTACCATAAAGTCTATACAACAGCTATACAATGTACCATAAAGTCTATACAACAGCTATACAAGGTACTGTATAGTCTATACAACAGCTATACAAGGCACTGTATAGTCTATACAACAGCTATACAAGAGACTGTATTTTATCTCAATTTCAAGTTCCTAACAGCCTGCATGTAAAAAGAAGGTCAAATAATCACCACATACATTTTAATTGGCAGTGTGGATATTTGCTTGATATTAACAAGAGGTCCTAAAAATATTACAGGGAATATGACTGATGACACATTTTTGGATATCGTAATTATGAACTGAATATATAATAAGGGGTATGAATAGCAAATTTTTTTCATCGTATAGTAATTTAGTTATACATAAGATACATAAAACAAAGCTGCAAGGATTTATCTAAGGGGGAAAGGACATTTTCCCCCTTGTCACCCACATAAGGGAGGAGCTGAAAAGGGGTGGGGGGCAGAAATGGCCATAGTTGAAATTTTACCTAACACTTAAAAATCACTGTTTCTTCCTGCTCCACTCTGTTGAAATCAAAATCCTCAAAAATCACTGTTTCTTCCTGTTCCATTCTGTTGAAATCAAAATCCTCAAAATATGTCCTCTCTCACTGTATAAGTGTTTCCGGGCTTAATCTGTTACTTACCTGTGTATGAATATTGTTTACTGCTAAGTACACACTTTCACTGTTTGCTGTCTGACATGGAATATACATAGCTAGCTTAGTCAGCTTGAACAAGTAGGGAAACTGTTCTTTATGGTTATTATATACAAGTTTCCACAGCTTGAAGGTATTCTCTTGGATATCTCTGCACCAAAATGAGATTTTTCACTAACATGTCTGCCAAAGTCTCACCTTTCTGAATTAGTGCTTTGTTGACTACTATGCCAGAATTTTGTATTTCCAGAATGCTGTACGAGTGTTTTTAACTCCATCAATGCCATGGTCTGCTTGGGTTTCCATGTAGCCCATGATTTAAACAAGCATTTGCAACACTTCATTAATGACTGCAAGGTGAGAAATAGGACAGAATGCTTATTCCAGGGCCCAATGTACAAATCAAATTCAGTACTGAAGTGTGTAAACAGTTGCTTACCTGAAACGACATAATATCATGACAAGCACTACGACACCTCTAACAGCGGTGCAACTTACGTCATGGCCATCATTTTATGGAGTAACAGTTAAATATTTGATACTGCTCACAGTACATTTTATAAGCATACATTTGAATTTGTGGGAGTTCTCAAGTATCACTGCTTTCCAGGTGTGCAAATCTGTACAAAAATTTTGTTGGATTTGCACACTTGCATGCCCTCTGTACATTGTGGGACAAATGTAAATTGGATGGGTTTTCTATGACTAGATTTATCCATATCTATTATACAACTGTCCAAAGCATACACCAAGACCTGTCCTCACATAATGCACTGCCAAAATCAAGGTCTTCATTAAGAACTGGTTAATTGGACCCAGAATTGATAGTAATTATCATCCTATTTGATAGATACAAACTCAATTTTTATTCATATTTAGCAAATGCAGAAAAAGTCTTCCAAGTAGCATGGAAGTAATTACAGTTGGCCAACACATTGCATAACAACAGCCAATACTGCCCCCAATGATCCTTTTTGGATTCTGATAAAATCATAGTAACTTTTTTTTTTTTTTAAATTCTTTATGGTGATTATTAACTCTCATGCTGCATTACTGAAGGGTATTAAAGACAAGAATGGCCAGTAGTCAACTACTTTTTGTGTATGGTACAACCAAATAGAAAATTCTCAATCACATGTGTATGGTACAACCAAATAGAAAATTCTCAATCACGTGTATGGTACAACCAAACAGAAAATTCTCAATCACATGTGTATGGTACAACCAAATAGAAAATTCTCAATCACATGAAAGCTTCACTCCACCTTTTTCCTAAAATGAACCAAACTAGTGCACTTTGTCTTAATGATTCTTTTGTTCATTATACACTCTGTCAAATTCTAATGGAAGTACCCATATTAACTATGACATGTCTGTGACAGATGGTGCAAAACACAAATTTACAGCATGTAAGCACCAGGTCAGAACTGAATACAATCTCCTGCTCATATTGGTCAAGTGCATACACAAAATAATAGTTATTGGTTACTTTTGTCACTTCAATTTGCCCATGGAACTGTAATTCTCAATTCAATGTAAATGATAATATTGATAGAAGAAAAATGTCTACCTTTAACACTGATTATTATATAACGTCTGTATCAATAATCATTTTTAATAATATATCAATCAATCAACTGATG
Organism: Megalonaias nervosa; assembly: GCA_016617855.1. Taxonomy (NCBI): domain Eukaryota; kingdom Metazoa; phylum Mollusca; class Bivalvia; order Unionida; family Unionidae; genus Megalonaias; species Megalonaias nervosa. Next base: position 74,675 of record JAECUM010002921.1, on the reverse strand, counting down.
ATCTGATTAACTGTGCCAGCTCCAGCCTTCAATGCTCAACTGAAATCACTTACAGAATAAATAGTGATGACTGTGAAGTACATGCGATGGCATATAAAAGTCAATATGGCTTGCAGTTTCGTGCATGCTTTATGCGAGTTAATACTGACCTGTTGAAATTTAGCATTGCAAGTTAATATGGACCTGCTAAAATGAAGTATAACATCTCTGACAAAGATGAATTTATCAATGAATCAGAATTATAATGCATCAACTTTTTTCATTTATCTGTTCAATGTTTATATGAATGACTTGCCTAAAACACAGTCACACAAAATTATGTATGCGGATGACATTGCTCTCAGGATCCAAAGTCACTCATTTACTGAGCTTGAGGAGGTATTGAACAAGGACCTGGAGGGTATGATGGACTTCTTCAAGAAATGGCATCTACAGCAGAGCACAACAAAGACAGTCTCCAGCATCTTCCAACTTAATGCAAATGCAAACCATGAGCTTTGCATCCTCCTCAATGGGCAGCACATAAAACATGACCCGATACCAACATAACTTGGTGAGACTTTGGACAGATCTCTGACATTCTACAAACACCTTAAGAAAACTGCAGCAAAATGGATCACTCAAAACAACTTACTCAGCAAACTTGCTGGCTCAACCTGGGGCACCAGTGCTCGAACACTCAAGACATCAGCACTGGCCCTTTGTTATTCAACAGCCGAGTATTGCACTCCTGTTTGGGCTCTAGATCATTCCATACCAAATTAACTGATGTCCAGCTCAACACAATAATGCACATAATCTATGGAACACTACGTCCTACTCCTTTACCATGGCTGCCAGTACTCAGCAACATTCCATCTGCACATTTCCGATGCAAGGAAGCAACTACAAAATTGCTGACTAAGGTCTATGCCAGTGAGAAACTTCCACTGTATGTGGACATCACTTCACATCCAGTAGTCTGCTTGGCTTCAAGACATCCAATCTGGTTAGGTTCATTGTCAGAGGACATGAGAGCTATTTAGGCATGGAGTGAAGAGTGGTCTTCTACAGATGTTGTAAACCACTCCCCTGTAGCTGAGCCATCTGTCTGCCCTCCTGATTTCAACCTTCCATGACGTCTGTGGACCAGCTGAACCATTTCCAGACAGGACAGGGGCATTGTGCAGTCAACCTTGTACAATGGGGCCATGCCACTGTCTCTTCCTGTAGCTGTGGAGCTCTGCAGACCATGTCACACAATGTGAACAGCTGCCCAATGACAAAGTTCCCCACTGGACTGCAGGCTCTGCACATTGCTGATGATGGTGCTGTTAAATGACTGGGCATGCACTGCACACGATAAATAATAAAATAATTTATCTATAAAGTCTGAAATCATTCAACGTTTCTCATCACAAAGAATTATACTGCCATATTTAATGTAATGCCAACAATGTGCACTTGAAACAACAACTAGGAAAAATCTAAGGATAAACTTCTAACAATACGCACAGAGTAACAATGTCAACAACTATGTTCCAAATCATGTGTATGCAATGCTCCCATCACATGTAGGCAATGTTCCCATCAAGTGTATGCAATGTTTCCATCAAATGTACACAATGTTTCCATCACATGTATGCAATGTTTCTATCATGTATGAAATGATCCCATCTCATGTATGCAATGTTCCCATCATGAGCATGCAATGTTTCCATCATGTGTATGCAATGTTGCCATTACAAATATGCAATGTTCCCACCAGGCAATGTTCCCATCCTATGTATGCAATGTTCCCAACTAAGCAATGTTCCCATCCTATGTATGCAATGTTCCCACCAAGCAATGTTTCCATCCTGTGTATGCAATGTTTCCACCAAGCAATGTTCCCATCCTATGTATGCAATGTTCCCACCCTGTGTATGCAATGCTCCCATTCTGTGTATGCAATATTCCCAACAAGCAATGTTCCCATCCTGTGTATGCAATGTTCCCACCAAACAATGATCCCATCCTATGTATGCAATGTTCCCACCAAGCAATGTTCCCACCCTATGTATGTAATGATCCCACCAAGCAATGTTCCCATCCTGTGTATGCAATGTTCCCCCCATCCTATGTATGCAATGTTCCCATCAAGCAATGTTCCCATCCTGTGTATGCAATGTTCCCACTATCAAGCAATGTTCCCATCGAGCAATGTTCCAATCCTATGTATGCAATGTTTGCACCAAGCAATGTTCCCATCCTGTGTATTCAATGTTCCCACTAAGCAATATTCCCATCCTATGTATGCAATGTTCCCACCAAGCAATGTTTCCATCCTGTGTATGCAATGTTCCCATCAAGCAATGTTCCCATCCTGTATATGCAATGTTCCCACTATCTATGCAATGTTCCTATCTTGTGTATGGAATGTTCTCATCCATTATTTGCAATGTTTCCAAGAAATGGAGCCATCCAGACCCTCTGTGTCAACTTTATGGGACCCTTCTCACTCTCAGAGTACCCCTATTATTATTTCATCACAATACCATAAACTTACTTCTTGTTATTATATCCATACAAGTAGGAGCATTTAACATTTAATGTTATAATTCTTATACAAACAAAACTTCTCACTGATAAATTATTTTAAAATTATCATTTGTCTTATTCAATATAAACAATCTGCCAGATAAAAACTGAAATGAAATTACCAAATTATACAGTAACTTCATCAAGGATCCTTTTCTTTGAATTGTTGCAAAGTTGTAAAAAAACATGAAATTTTGTTTTTCATTTGAAAGCTCACCTTTCTGTTTGTGAAAATTAGCAGACTAATTATTCCGATATCTGGTACATTCTTCTTTGCTTTACTGATTGAACTATTATTCCCAGTACTGGTAACCAGTGCTGTGAGCCAGTGTTGTCAAGAACCCCTTTTGTCATTATCTTAAATTCAGCTGTTTCCTAAGGGCCACTACAAACACTGTATTAGCATCTGTATCAGACCATCGGCCATTGTGTTAGCATTTGTATCAGACCATCAGTCACTGTATTAGCATCCATCTCAGACCATCGGCCACAGTATTTGTGGTTGTAACAGACCATTGGCCATTGCATTAGCATTTGTATCAGACCATCAGCCACTGTATTAGTATTTGTATCAGACCATCGGCCACTGTATTAGCATTTGTATCAGACCATCAGTCATTGTGTCAGCATTTATATCAGACCATTGGCCATTGCATTAGCATTTGTATCAGACCATCAGTCATTGTGTCAGCATTTGTATCAGACCATTGACCACTGCATCAGTGTTTGTATCAGACCATTGGCCATTGCATTAGCATTTGTATCAGACCATCAGTCATTGTGTCAGCATTTATATCAGATCATTGGCCATTGCATTAGCATTTGTATCAGACCATCAGTCATTGTGTCAGCATTTGTATCAGACCATTGACCATTGCATCAGTGTTTGTATCAGACCATTGGCCATTGCATTAGCATTTGTATCAGACCATAAGTCATTGTGTCAGCATTTATATCAGACCATTGGCCATTGCATTAGCATTTGTATCAGACCATCAGTCATTGTGTCAGCATTTGTATCAGACCATTGCATTAGCATCTGTATCAGACCATCATTTATTATGTCAGCATTTATATCAGACCATCTTCCATTGCATTAGCGTTCGTATAAGACATCAGCTACTGTATTAGCATTTGTATCAGACCATCAGCTACTGTATTAGCATTTGTTGTTGTTGTTGTTACAGGGTTTAACGCCATTTTTCAGCACAAGATAGACTATACATGGCGGCCAGTATTAATGGTGGAGGAAGAACCCTGGAAAATCCCGGAAGAACCACCGACCCACGAGAAGCTACTGGCAAGCTTTCTCACGTACCCATGTTAGCCGAGCCTGGACTCGAACTCACGCAGACAGAGGTGAGATGGCAGTGATCCGTAATGGTCAGTGCTTTAGACCACTCGGCCACTCGGGGCCCCATTAGCATTTGTATAAGACCATCAGTCATTGTGTCAGCATCTGTATCAGACCATCAGCATCTGTATCAGACCATCAGTCATTGTGTCAGCATCTGTATCAGACCATCAGTCATTGTGTCAGCATCTGTATCAGACCATCAGTAATTGTGTCAGCATCTGTATCAGACCATCAGTAATTGTGTCAGCATCTGTATCAGATCTTCAGTCATTGTGTTAGCATTTGTATTAGACCACCAGTCATTGTGTCAGCATCTGTACCAGACCATCAGTCATTGTGTCAGCATTTGTATCAGACCATCAGTCATTGTGTTAGCATCTGTATCAGACCATCAGTCATTCTTTTAGCATTTGTATCAGACCACCAGTCATTGTATTCGCATCTGCATCAGACCACCAGTCATTGTATTAGCATTTGTATCAGACCACCAGTCACCAGACAAAGTATAAGGGCAATTGTAGTAAAACATTCCTGGGATCCAGGGAAGGCACTTTCAATTTGGAATAGTCTCCTGCAGATGCAATTGTGGATTTTGTATCATTTTCATTATGAAAACCCTGGCATACATGTTTTAAAAATTGCCTTCCCTTGGTACCATGTATATTTAAGTGGAAAAGTCCTTAGAATTTTTGTATCAGACCATCAGTCCTTGTATTAGCATCTGTATTGGACCATCATTGCATTGGCATTTGTATCAGACCATCATTGTATCAGCATTTGTATCAGACCATCATTGTATCAGCATTTGTATCAGACCATCATTGCATCAACATTTGTATCAGACCATCATTGTATCAGCATTTGTATCAGACCATCATTGTATCAGCATTTGTATCAGACCATCATTGTATCAGCATTTGTATCAGACCATCATTGTATCAGCATTTGTATCAGACCATCAGTCATCATCCCCGACACAAGAATTCAGAATTAAAATATTAAATATTCTGCAACTCATCACAAAGAGAGCTATCTGAACCCTGTTTAATCTTGATCAATGAGAAGCTTGCCAAATAACCTGAGTGATAAAATCGTGCATCTTGATGACACAGTGAACTTTCAAATAATATAGGTAAACTCTTGTGCACTTTTTACAACACAATGTAAACATTTACATGTGTGCATTTGAATATTACTGTGCTAAATGGCTTAAACTGGAGAAAGCTTTATACTTCCTTGGGCTATGCTGTGTACACCTCATTTGAAAATGCATTCTTTCTCCCAACATAACCACAATGAATAAAACGCATGTAAGATTCATGTTTTGACATTAATTTAACCCTCCAAAGAACAGGAATGCATGATTGTAAGTACATGAAATTACATTGTTCTACGTGGATCTTGCCATCAGTCCCTACAATGTGGCTTGCCAATATCTAGATGTAAACTAATAATATATACTGTTTCTCAAGTTTTCGTTAAAGTTGGTAATCATATCCTTATTAAAGCGGATGTAAGTAGTAATAATTTTAGTACAATGTTTACACTAACATGGTTAATAGATTATTGACAAAAATGCCATATAATGTTTCTTAAATGACTTATTCAAATCAACCTATCAATTTAATTCCAAACAATTATAAATATTTTCACTAAAATAGTCTATTGGCTGTTTACAATACTTTTATGCTCATTCAGAAATGTAAAGGAATTCACATTATTATTTCTGTTAAATAAATGTTCAACAATGCAGTCAATATATTATATCAGTATTTTTATGAAACTATTTTATATTCTTTCATCACTTCTTCTTTGCATTACTTGAGGCTGTAGCTTTCTGACTTGATGACAGCGGACTTGTAACATGACTTGAAGTTTGTCCAGTACTGCGTCGACTCATAAAGTTAGCAGCAGTTTTCCGAGAATTTCGACGTCGTTTATCCCAGATAAGTTTATCATGTCGAACAAATATTCCATGCCTTGACCGACACTTGAAATACTGTATTCCCTTAACAGAACCATCATTTTTGCCTGTAAGAAAAAGTTACACTTATCTAAAAAACAGCATAAAATAAAACTATTAATACTTAATAAATTGAAAAACTGCTGCAAGCACATGAATATCTGATGAGGTTATTTACATGTATTAAAAAAAAAATTCCTGTAAAATTTAATTTTTTTACCTCAAGTTTTTTTTTGACCATGCTAGCAAGAATTTGTGAAAAAGTCAAAGACCATAATGTAAAAAATTTTCAAAAAATCCAAATTAATTTTTGTAATTACCTAAATAACCTATAGTAACCATGTTATCCATATATAGGTACAAATATGCCAACCAAATTTATCTACACTGACTGACCATTGTACAATCTTTCTAACATGCTTCCTAACACAAAATCACAGGAACATGAAAATAAGAACATTTCCTTTGATTGATTGGCAATACCCTCCACAATAAACACACGTCAAGTTTCATCACTATACTTATATAATCGTCATAGAAACTGAGCTAAATGCAAAACTTTATATAATGATGTCTTCATCTACAATGACAAACTCTTGGAAAAAAAGCAACACCCATGACTTGCCTATGCTTCACATGCATGATAAAAATGGGATAGAAACAATTTGCTTTCTTTCAAAAGTTTTCTTGGGCCAAATGTGAATCTTGATAGACATGAACCAAACTAATACAGAATCATATCACTGTTGCCTTTAATACTAATGTAATATCTCTGAACTTGCATAGACATGCATAGCCTCTTGCATATCACCTTGTATTTCTTTTTGTCTGTCTGTCCTACCATCTGTCTCCCTATAACAATGTTGCCATAATTAAGATAGTTTATAAATAATTGGTGGTCAAGTGCTCTAAGGCACTCATCTTTACAAATCACCGATATTTCACATCTGTCTGCATGGGTTCGAGTCTCATGCTTGGCCAGCATGGGGATGTAAGAAAGCTCGCCTTTTCTTCGCAGGATTTTTCCAGGTTTGTCCTCTGCCATATATACTGACTGGCATTTATAGAATATCATGTGCTGAAGAATAGCATTAAGCCCACAACAACAATACTGTATATGGTTGATATAAGCATGAATTAGAAAAATCAACAACGGTGATTGAAGTACTTATGAAAGAAAGTTTTTGTAAAATAATGAAAATTTGTCATAAAAAATAAATATAAAATATTTTATTATATTTTTAAAAGCAAAGCACTTAATATTCAAGTTTTCAATGAGAAAGAGCTATGATATGGACTTTTATCCCTACCCTCTGGAAGATCTAGTTCCACACCAACCCATGGACCACTGGCAAACTCAACAGTTCCTACATACTGTACAACTCCAGTCATCTTGGTGCCACCTCTTGAAGGAATCACCTGTACACTCTCACCAACCTGGATCCAGGATGGTACAGGGGATTCCTGCAAGCGATCCAAGTCAGCACGACTTCCAAAAGAGCAAATGCTGGCAGAATCTTCTGAAATATTAAGCAGAGGATCATACATAAGTTTTATTAGATAGGAAACAAATCTATTTATAGTGAGCTGCCTACTGTGCTACTGTGAGTTCTTTTTTATTCATGCATTTCATAGTTGTCTGCAAACCATGACTTTTAAGACTTAATATACGATGTTGCTTAGTTGGAAACAAATAGGAATTCTTGATAATGGTCCTTATGTGTCAACAAATTGGACTCCTTGACAATGGTTATTCTGTGAAAGAAATAAACCCACTTAATGACGGTTCTTCTAGGAAAGCAACTGGACTCCTTAAAAAAAAAAGAGTCCCCTTTATGGGGAAACAACAGGTCTCAATAACAATAACCTTATGTGGAAATGATCTGATTTCTATACAATGCCCCTTTGGTATAAACAATATGACTCCTTCCACTGCACACATTTTCAAAAAATGAATAATTATTTTAAAAATCAAGAGTTCCCTGGAAGACGGTGTCTCACTAGTCATTGTAATGAGGCACCTGTCAATTCCTGTCTATGACTTGCAACAACAAAAATCCTGCACACTGCCATAACTGCTTCTGTCAGAAAACTGATACCAATGTTCCCCATACTTGTCTAACTGACAATAATGAGGAAATAATTGACAAACCCAGAAAATGAAATTCACCTGACAGTAAAAAGGATACGATGAAGGCAAACCCAGAAAATACAACTTGGTGACAGTAAAATGAAAATGATTAACCCTTTACCTCACAGAGTGTATGGCTTTTTAGCCCTTCGATATGCATGTAGCAAAGTTACCCAGTGCAGTGCGCTATAAACAGAACACCTATTACCTGTTCTACTCCATACGCATAGGCCTGTTAAGCAGTGAAGTGTATGTTACGTTTAACAGCAGTTTTAACCATTTTAGGTTTTTGGTACACATACACTACATATGGAAAGATTTAAGAGAAAAATCCAATCGTTATAGCTGTATAATTATTTTTCACAGAAGAATTTTGTTTGTGCTTTAAAATCTTGATAGAATTCGTTCACCGTCAAGAACGTGAAGCGGCGTGACCAACCGTAGCTGCCATTTCTCATACTCGAAATTTATAAGTTCTTTGTCTCTGTCTGCATCCCTAAATCAGCTGAATTTGATAATTTATAAAAACTAATGGCTTCCTACATCAGTATCTGAGCCTTTGCCTTAGTTATTGAAGCTTTCATAGTGGTGATTCTAATTGTGAAAACTCAAGCAAGTACTGAACGAAATCCACAACCTCCATTTTGGAGAATGGAGAATATGACCCAGTTACTTTAAATAGCAGATTTCAACCAGAGCATAAACAGTGACCACGTGAGCTGATGTAATGGTCATTCACACCAATGAATGAAGTATCTAATAGGGGGTTTTCCCCGAAGGTGGCGCTACGAAAACCCGCACAAAATGGCTGATGTTTACAGCAGGCGTCAAAAGGCGCTTCCATGAGAATGGTGTAGAGACGTCAAAAGGCCCTTATATGTGAATCGGGTGGAGGCGTCCAAAGGTGCTTACATGCAAATGGAGTAGAGGCGTCCAAAGGCGCTTACATGCGAATGGAGTAGAGGCGTCCAAAGGCGCTTACATGCGAATGGAGTAGAGGCGTCCAAAGGCGCTTGTATGAGGTAAAGGGTTAAGGCATACCAAAAAATATAAATCACCTGAGAGAAAAAGGAAATGATTAAGGCATACCAAGAAAACACAACTCACCGAGAGTAAAAAGGAAATGATTAAGGCATACCAAGAAAACACAACTCACCTGACAGCAAAGAGGAAATGATTAAGGCATACCTAGCAAATACAATTCACTGAGAGTAAAAAGGAAACCATTAAGGCATGTCAAGAAAACACAACTCACCTGACAAATGTTCATCTGAATTACCAATAAAACTATTCCTCTTTTTCTTTTCTTCAAGAAGACTGTCGGAAAACTCTTCGTTCCCAGGGGAAAAAACAAGACACGAAACTGGCCTGGGTCTCTTTTCAGAGGAACCCAACCCAGCAGCACTCTTTGGAGTACTTTGGTTTTCTGGTCTGATATGCAACCTGTCCTCTATACTTTCCGATTTGGTCAAGCTCCTTTCCAACAGAGTTGCTCCTGTTGTACTCAAGTTACTATCATGCCTGTCATCCATAGATAAGAATTCAGAATTATCTGGTCCTTCATCCTCTCCAAGCCTCTCCAATTCCTCCATGGCTTCTTCACTGTATGGATCAAAACTTTCAGAATGGAGGAGACTCCTTGAATATCCTGAAGAACTATCGCTAACAACACTAGTATTTGTCTTACTTAACGAGTCATCACAAACTGTCCTAATTGATATATTATCTTTATTCTGGTTACTTTGTGTTGCACTTTTACCACTGAAAACTATTTGTAAACTTTTTTCATGCACTGAATCCAACTTACTTTCTCTCTGTTTTTCAGAGATTACACCATCTTTTGATGGATTCTTTGAGTTATCACTTCCCTTATGTATATTTGAATTGTCACTACTTTTACGCATGTCTGAATTATCACTACTCTTATGTATGTTTGCATTATCACTAACTTTGGTTCTGTTTTTTGAGTCATCGATTGTTGATGATATCTGTACCAAGTCCGCTCCCATTTCGTTATTGGAGGGATCGATTCTTAAATCCTCCTCACTGATGTGCAAGTCAGGGAACTTATCAGTCATCTCAGATTCTTCTTCTTCAATGTCATCATCAAACAGACTTTGTTCAGGGTGACCGTATTTCTTGATCTCTGCCTCTTTCGTTTGTGATGCATTACTTTTGACTTCAGCAGTCATTACAGATATTACTGGAGACATTTTATCCCCCTTTGATTCTTCTTTTCTTGTCTGTGATGCATTACTTTTGGCTTCAGTTTCATTTTCTTTGAAAGACTTTATATTATCCTCCATTGTTACCTTACTAGTCTGTGACAAGACATTCTTAGCTTCAGTTGCTTCTACTATGAAAAGTGTTTCATTCTCCTTTTGGGCAGAACGACTTTCATCCACCTTTTGGGCAATATCACTTTCATCCACCTTTTGGGCAGAATGACCTTCCTCCTCTTTTTGGGTGGCATGGCTCTCATCCCTTTTTTCAGCAACATGACTTTCTCCTTCTTGTTGGGAATCATGACCTTCATCCTCTTTTTGGGCATCATGACCTCCATCCTCTTGTTGGGCATAATGACCTTCATCCTCTTTTTGGGCAGCATGACATTCATCCTCTTTTTGTGTGGCGTGGCTTTCCTCCTCTTTCTGGGCAGCATGGCTTTCATCTTCACCAAGGTCGCTTTCTCCACTACTTGTCTGCCCTAACATCTGAGATCGTCGTGCTATTTTATCCTTCACTGACTCAATGTTATCCTCATTGCTACGAAGACTTAACGAATCCTCTGATGACAAGGTCAAGGTTGAGACCGCCTGAGAACCATATCCACTGGATGCCATGCTAGGTGTGTAGTTTTTGGTCTGAATTTCTGCAAGGCTTTCACTGGTGCCAGAATGTGGGATGGAAGTATCATCTTTATCGGCCTCCTGTTTTTGTGACTGCTGACTCTGATAGGATTCAAATTCCTGAAAGTCATCTGAGCAAACACTGTGAGGGTCTGACTCAATGTTCGTCTTGTTGGGTGGGATTGGTCTGACTGGGCTGTCCTCATCCTCCTGAAACAAATACAAGGATTCAGTAGAAAACTTGTTATACACTAGAAAACAAAATACTATGAACCATGGCATTCTAATGATATTAAAATTTTCATGTAATTTATAAATTTTCCATATTCCCCCAACACAAATTTAGTTATGGTAATCTGGTTTGTTTTGGAAAGTAAAAATATCTTTTCCATCACTACCACTACATCCTGGCCCAATAATGTCATTCTGTGACACAGATAACTGACAGAAGAAGGAAAAAGAAAATCAAACAAGGTGAATAAAAGGAAATTTGTTAGAAAGGCAATTTAGGAAGACCCCAAATTTAAAATAAAAGAGTGACAGTTTGCACCTAGAAGTCATTATATGGCAAAGATATTTCTAGAATCATAGGATCGTAACATTTCCATCATCATTAGCTGATACATTTATTTTGGCAAAGATGTGAAGCCCGCTTGTATGACATATCTTAGATATCATTTGTGGTGACAGCTGACGTCATCTTGTGATACTGAAATAAAATGGGACATAAGAATTGATGCCAATAGGCTCTATACATTCAGTCTGAGTGACAACACCATATGGAATAAGGGCATTACACATTCAGTCTGAGTGACAAACCATATGGAATATGGGCTTTACACATTTAGTCTGAGTGACAAACCATATGGAATATGGGCTTTACACATTTAGTCTGAGTGACAAACCATATGGAATATGGGCTTTACACATTTAGTCCGAGTGACAAACCATATGGAATATGGGCTTTACACATTTAGTCTGAGTGACAAACCATATGGAATATGGGCTTTACACATTTAGTCCCAGTGACAAACCATATGGAATAAGGGCATTACACATTCAGTCTGAGTGACAAACCATATGGAATATGGGCTTTACACATTTAGTCTGAGTGACAAACCATATGGAATATGGGCTTTACACATTTAGTCCAAGTGACAAACCATATGGAATATGGGCTTGACACATTTAGTCTGGGTGACAAAACTATGAAATACAGACTATACACATTCAATCACTGACAAACCATATGGAATATGGGCTTTACACATTTAGTCTGGGTGACAAACCATATGGAATATGGGCTTTACACATTTAGTCCAAGTGACAAACCATATGGAATATGGGCTTGACACATTTAGTCTGGGTGACATAACTATGAAATACAGACTATACACATTCAATCACTGACAAACCATATGGAATATGGGCTTTACACATTTAGTCTGGGTGACAAACCATATGGAATATGGGCTTTACACATTTGGTCTGAGTGACAAACCTATGAAATACAGACTATACACATTCAATCACTGACAACACCATATGGAATATTGGCTTTACACATTCAGTCCGAGTGGCAACACCATATGGAATACGGGATTTAAACATTCAGTCTGAGCAACAACTCTATATTGAATATGGGCTTTACACATTCAGTCAGAGTGAAAACTCTGTATGGAATATGGGCTTTACATAGTCAATTTGAATGACAACTCTATGGAATAAGGTGGTAGCCTTCTTCCAGTAGCTATGATGTCACTACAGTTTATCAGACCTGTATGTAACATCTCCTCAGAACCACTAGTATACCATATATAGGGTCTCATCAACACCTCTATGGTTTATCACGGACCCACATACAGAGTTTCATCAAGACCACTAAAGTTTATCACAGACCCACATACAGAGTTTCATCAAGACCACTAAGTTTATCATAGACCCATATGTAGAGTTTCATCAAGAACACTCAGGTTTATCATAGAGTGATATGTAAGGCCTCCTCAAAACTACTACAGATTATCACAGACCTACATGTAGAGTTCTATTAGACCACTCAAGTTTATCACAGATCCACATGTAGAGTTTTATTAGACCACTCAAGTTTATCACAGACCCACATGTATAGTTCTATTAGACCTGTCAAGTTTATCACAGACCCACATGTAGAGTTCTATTAGACCACTCAAGTTTATCAAAGACCCACATGACGAGTTTTATTAGACCACTCAAATTTATCACAGAACCACATGTAGAGTTCTATTAGACCGCTCAAGTTTATCACAGACCCACATGTAGAGTTCTATTACACCACTCAAGTTTATCACAGACCTACATGTCGAGTTCTATTAGACCACTCAAGTTTATCACAGACCTACATGTAGAGTTCTATTAGACCACTCAAATTTATCACAGACCCATATGTAGAATACCTCAGCTGGATTTGCTTAATTGTACTAACAATGGGTCCCAGTTCAAAATGTTCACAAATTGTGTACAAAATTAAAAATCTTTGAAAACAGCCTGAAAATCTATGGAGGTCATTACCGATGAATACAAATATACCTACTCAATTTTGTTTGTCTGTCTCTTGTGATTTTCCTTAACTAAGCTATCAAGTTTTGCTGAAAAATTTCTGAAACAACCTAGAAATCTAATCAAATCATCTACATATTAATACAAATCTGTCTGTCAAATTTGACTTGTATATCCTGACCATCTTGTTTGCTTAATGCCCCTACAAGACTTTTTGTGACATGGTCAGTATAAAGCAAGTTAAAAAATGTATGAGCTGAAAAATTCCTTTTAGAATAAACGCCAGAAAATCAAATTCGATCAGCTACATTAGTAATACATCCACACGCAAATTTGCCAACCAAATTTTAAGTACTGTGCATATTTGCTTACAAGTCCAATTGCAAACAACATAGTCTCTGATTTGTGGTCACATAATGCTCCGGCATTTTTGGGTCTGTGTAAATTGCAGATGGACTCAACTTAAAAACACATGTATACTGTATCTCATGTGCCTGTTTTTTTTTTAATGAATGCTCATCATGATTTTTGTCAAAAAACAACTGGTCCAAAAACTTTTTAAAAATCTGTAATGAAAAATTGGGTGACAATTAAAAGAACTTAACCAAGCCTTGTGACCAACCCTGGGAATACCAATATCCCATTTGGTATGGCTCGACTCAATGGTTTTTAGATACCTTGGTTACAAGGTGACACAACAGATGTATTGACAGCACAAATCAATGTCTCCCTCCCTTGTGGGGTGGGGTGGATTAAAAGCCTCATGAATCACTGTTTACAACATTTATTGCCCTAACTGCTCCCCAGATGACATCATAAACAAAGCCACTTTGGTCATCAGCAATTAATTGTTTTACTAAATGATACTACTTTAGGCAAATGTTTTCTTAAGCCATGTTCAACTGAGAAAAAGCCTTTCCAATCATTTCTGGCATAATTCAACTTGTGGTGACATCTGCACCATCTGAGGGGTGTGTGTGCAGCAAGAGTAAGCGACTTCGAGGACCACTGTGTGCTTCCTCAAAGTTATATCCATATATGTTAACCTTCTGGCTGCGTATTACTGAAAAAAAATCCAGAACAGATTTTTTTTTCTCTACACCACGGTTTCAATATGTTTCCTATGATTTCATAACTGTGAGCTGGTGAGCATGACAATAAAAAATTGCTAATTTGACAGGCAATAACCTAAAAGTAATCGTTGGATTATACTATTCGTGATAAGCAGTAATTTGAAAAAGATTAAAGACATTAATGGAATTTAGTTGAATTATTAAGAGCTTAAATAGCATGAAGCAATTAAAATTAATTGGATTATTTTGGTTGGGGTCGTTTGGCTTCAGTGTTTAATGTTTGTTGAGCTGGATTATACTGCATGTGATCAGAAGTAATTCAGAAGGATTAAATTGTTAATGGATTAAACTTGGCTTAAGTATTGAAAGTTTGCCAGGATATCAAAGTCTGCATTATCCACCAAAGCTAAACACCAAAATCTAAACAACTAAAATATCACAAAACTCAGTAATGCACATAAAAGGAAAGGTGAGTTTTAGTGGATGGAATCAAGTTCAACGGGACATGACAATGAACTGTGCCATTCTTATAGGCTGATTTTAAAAATAAGTTCCCAAATTTGACCCAAGTAGCACTGATCTTGAGCACTCAGTGACCTGAATCCACCCAAAGGCTGAAAACAAGTCACTTTTTGCAGTGTCGGCCGAGTTATACTAACATTGCTATATTCCAATGCAGATAATTAAAGGACATTTTCTATTCTGAGTAAAATTCAGGTTGACTTGAGAGAAAACCCTGGATCCAGTAATGACCAACAATGAAGAAGACTGCCACAAATATAATCCAGGCAATTAAGAAAGACTGAAAATGCTTGTGCTACATATAAAGACAGTATGCATGGCATATTTTAAAACAGAAAAAAAGAAATTTGTTAAATAGTCCCCTTGACTTGAAGTCAAAATTCCTGAACAAATTCTGCAACCTCATGATCTGTCATCCTAAGCAGACCTCTCTGTTCTGTCACCGTATGTAAATCTTTACCTTAAAAATGTATTTTTTACAAATTGTTTCCCTACAAGTTTGTGAAAAGGTTTTGACTGAGAGAATCATCTACCGTATAATTGATAACAATGCTCAATGGACTCTTATTTATTTCAAAGCATCAACAATACTGAAAACATACATGTCTTGCATATCTGCTTTGATGTGGTGAAAGTCTAGTCATGAATGAAATTGACATCAATGAAGGTAAACTTTACAAGACATATAGCAATACCATTGAAAATGAGAATGACCCCACCCCCCATGCAGAATGGAGAATAAAAAGGGAAATTTTCTTCATTTATCTGAAACTCCACAAAGTCATAGCATATGATAGACGACATTTTCTTAAAAGCATGTTGTTGTAATTTTCATGATAATTAAAGTCTTCTAAGTAAGGAAATAAATTAACTATCTGAAAGAGTGGGAGAAAGAGGGAGGTGGAGAAGGAAGGTCTTACTTCCTCTGTATCATGATGGAGTAGAGGTTTAGATTCACGCCTCTGCTGTTCCTCCTGAAGAGTCCGGAGAGGCTTCATAGGAATCATCTTGGCTCCCAACGGACTCATGGATAGCTTCCCACTTACTGCAATTATTACATGACAAGTTTAGCATAAAAGTATAGCTTCTTTCCGGAACTGATATTTTTATATGTACCCTTTATCTGCCCTGCTAAATATCCACTTTTCTCTACAGAACGGGCAATTTTGGTAAATGTCTAGACATATTTTTCTCGATGGATTTTCACCGCAATATCTCGAATCAAATTTTGTCTTCCTGTGAAACATTTTCAAGTCATTTCCATGAATCCTCGGGCTTGATATCAAATTTTACTATTTGTTAAAACTAAATTGGCTTAAAATATGCATTGGATTGTACTATCACTCCTATTTTCTCTACAGATCTTCACTACAATATATTTCTCATATCAAACTTTGTCTGTCATGTTAAACATTTCCACCACTCCGGTGGTCTAGTGGTTAGAGTGTCCGCCTCAGATGCGGGAGGTCGCAGGTTCAAACCCCAACCGAATCATACCAGACTTATAAAAATGGTACTAGCATCTGCCTCATTAGGCGCTCAGCATTAAGAAGTTAGTGTTAGGACTGGTTGGCCTGTATCAGGATAATGTGACTGGGTAGGACATCATGCAACATGTCTGTGGCATGATGCCCCAGTGCTAGTCATAACTATAAACTGTCACACTGCAGACATCGTAGCGATAAGACTGAAATATTGTTAAAACTACATTAAAAATTCAAAACACACACAAACACACTCAAACATTTCCAAGTCATTTTCAAGAGTAATGGACCCTTGGGTTTGATATCAATTTTTACTATCTTGTTAAAACTGAATTGGCTAAAAATATGCAGCAAATAGTACTGGCACTCCTTTATGACATCCAACCCTAACAATAACTGAGCAAACTCCTAATTTTTGTGGTAACAATACAAAAGTTGATGAATCTGAGAAATTTAAAAAAAGGATGAAATGAAAATTTGTCTGAAGCACAGATATACATTCCAAAATACTTCAGTTTTGACTTGTTTGTCAAACGTAATATGATGATTTACCTATTTCTACTAATTTGAAAATTCTGCAACAATTCACTGACAAGAAACTGACAACATATCTGAAAGAATTGTCTATTACAACTCTTGCAGCATTTATCTGAAACAAAACAAAACCAAATTCATGCAAACAGTTTCTGACATGAATAAAGAAAACTGGCAAATAAATCCTTCCTCAGTGCTAAAAATAAAGTAAATAAAAATAAAGATGCAAAACGCAAAAAAAAAAAAAAAAGGGAAAATTTCAAGACAATGCAAAAATGGGGCTTTTGGGAATTTTGGAACTTAACCTTGTTTTCTTCTGGAATTTGGGCTATATTCCTTGACATGAAGTGCTGAAGTTCTCTCTGGCTATTCATCAACTTTCTGAAAAGGGTCTATGTTTTATTTAACTGTCAAAAAGTGTGTATGATTTCATAATGCATAAATTAATTCAAATTGTACATGCATTAAACCTTCTTTAAAAGAAAAATGATAAAATGTCATATAAAATTATCTGCATTTGAAATCACAATTAAATGATTGTATTCATTCGACATAAAAGACTTGTAAAATGTCTTATTTTCAACAGCTTTACTAACAAAAGAAGCCTGCCCCCACCCCCATTTTTGTTTTCATTTTGACAAAAAAAGTAATGAAATTAAATGTTTCATTTTGTTCCTCCCCAGATTAATTTTCTTGATAATCATTGGTATCCACAACAGTTTATCATCTGAAATAACCCTTTTTATCAATAATTATTATTTTGGCTTTCCACCAGGGTGGGTTCACTTTTAGCGCATACCTGATTTGGGGCATAAATGTTCATACATGTATTAGTTCCATGCAGGTAAGTGACCTCTGTTAGAAACAAGTGATGTTTTATATGTATTGGTGATGACTAACTAATGGAAATAAAATTCACAAAATTATAATTGGCATTTAGTTTGCATTTATTCTTAAAATAGTAAACATTTATTTTCTCCTCTACATAGAAATATATTTTAATATTTCTCCACATTTTAATATTTCTCCTTTGCTGTTTCTGCATCCTTCCCTACACATAAACACATATTTGAAAGCCTGTCAGGACACAAAATACAAATAAAATATGTAGGGTAGCTTGCTTCCAAGATGGCTCAATTTAAAATACTGTTTAGCAGGACTGGTTAATTATTCAAGGTATGCTCATTTTCAAAACAATCATAATTTCAGAATTTATAGATATTGTTTTTTTTAACAGAAAAAGAAAGAGTGAAAGAGGGCAAAAACAGGAAACATAAGCCATATTTGAAATTTCATCTGCATCATGCATTCATATACACTTCTACAGTTCTTGCTTGAAATCATGCAAAATTTGTGCACAAAAAGCGTCAGGCTTACACATGACCTAAAAAACAAACAAACAAAAAAAAAACAAACAACAAATCTATAAATATACTCGCAGAGCTTGAATTACAGAATATTTTAAATATTTCACATGCCACATTGAACATACGTTTAGCCGAGTTACTTCCAGAATTAACTCGGAGATCAAGAAATGTTGGTCGAGCTGGAAGGTAGAAGTAAATGTTGTAGATAACAAGATTTTATCGTTCCTATAGTTCTATTATAACAATATTCCCTAGGTAATCAAGACACAATAAAATTATTCATATTCAAGATTACAACACAATAATTGAAATGCATGCAAAGTCGATCTTGAACCAACAGGTAACTCATATAAATGTAACCCATACAGCTGTAAAACATTTGTTGTATAGATGCCACTTCTCTGCACCATATGGACCAAAATATTGTAGATAGAACACACAATTTAGTCTGAAATAAGTTTTGAAGAAAATATAATTTCTTGAATGTTGGCAGACATGATGGCTCTACAGTTAAGGTAAGGACTTGTGGCCAGAATTGTGTGGGTTCCATTCCCAGTTAACCCAGATTGGTTACCATCATGTATCCACTGACTGAATTATGGACAGAGGGACAAATGGACATATATTATAGATTATATCAAGATGATTCTGCTGTATATGTAGCTGGGACATAAAAATAAACATGTCTCAAATAAATATATGTAACATTACACTGATATGTTTGTACAACAAAGTGTGCCATCAATAAATAAAATTAGACATTCTTTGTCTTTACACACACACACACACACACACACACACACACACACATTCTTATACTGGACTAAGAGAAAATGTCCAAGCACTCATCTCTGGGGTGATGCACTTCTTCACTACACTGGTTATGCATTTACTAAAGAACCAAGCTTGACACTAAAATGGGTCAAAACCATGAAAAACTGTTCTAATACATGGTTCCTTAAATGAACCTCTCACTAAGACACCTGTTTTTTAACCCTGAGGAATTGCAGCTGCATGCTTAACCCATGATGATTTCTTAGTGGTATTTACATTTACAGTGAAACCTTTCAGTAATCTATAAGTCCTAATTTTCATTTTGAAACAGCCAGCACATGTAAGTGGGAGAAGTTAAGAGACAGACAAAGTCACAATTTTCTGGTCTATGTTTTGTCAGGCACTGTAACACTTGCCTCAGATCGCCAGAAATTTAAAAACTCTGCAGCTTTATTAACACCTTGACATGCCTAAGTAAAGATGCCAGCAAACATTTATATATGCATGTAACTACTTTTAACAAGAAAAATGCCAGTAACTTGCATCTGAAAGAAGAATTCCAATTCCACCAACTTTCGTATAAAATGATCTATTTTGGTCCAACCTTCATTCTGAAGAGCTACACACAGGTGCCATGAAAAGGATGATTGCTGGTTGGCCAAGGGAATTGTAACATTTCGAGGTAGTTACCCAACTAGATTTTGACCTATCAGCTGTAGTTTCGACATTACCTGCTTTATATATAGAATAATACAGTATGCAGTGTGTAAAAGTTGATGGAAAACAGCTGAGACACAAAGACTCATTTCGAATTTAAGTTGGAACATTTTTCTTGTGAAAAGTAATTAAATGCTTACAGAACTATCTGCTGGAATCTTCCCTCTGACAATGTATTATTAAAGCTTCCATCTTGAAAATACCAGTGAACTGCATTAACTATAGCATTGTATGTTCAGATGAAAAATCACCCAAACTTTGACATTCTCTGTCTCTAAACTTCTCAGAGATCTGACTTGTAAAGATGTGTGATATCACAGAAAGGTGATTATTCTCCACATCAAAATGACATCAGAGTTACTTAAAAGAGTGACCATGAATGCAAACACCATTATGAAATCAAGGGTTAAATGTGAGACTGCACATTTACCCATTTTAGCAACAATCTTACATCAGGTACCTGTATAAATAAATGAAGTCATTTACACTGCTGTATGTTCTAAACTGACAGAAAGTAGAAAAATCAGGCATGGGTTGTTTGTAACTAATGCATGCCATATGTTGAGGGATGATGAAGTAAGGCACTTGTTAAAGGTAAAAAATGCATTCAGATTTATTCTCAAGGTATGAATCAGCAACTATATATATGTATGAATGACTTAATGAACTAGCCTGACTTGTAATTTTGAGTATAAACATGTAATGTCTGTGTAAATTCAACAGTTCACATCTGCAATTTCAAGATTTTCACTTCAAATAACACACATGTCCTAAAAATGAAATCATTTCTCTATAGAAGTCCAGTGACTAACTCATATGGCAATTAACACCATTTGCTAATTAACATTTTTATTTTGGTAAATATTTTTTTTGCTCATTTCATTTCAATGATGTGCATGTATGTTAATTTATATTCAGACATGTACACACACATCAGGCCTGCACAAATTCTTGAATATGTCAGACATGAGATCCTGACCAACTGCAATGACTCCCAATGGACATTCATGGTTACAAACATAAATTGTATTCCTTTTTATATTTAACTTCACAAAAAAGTCTAACAACTAATTTTTTTTTCTTACACCATATCAATACATTTGCCTTTTTCAAATTAAGTATGTAAACTGTAAACTACTTTTGACATCAAGCGTCTCAAATTCATCATTCTGGATAAAACATGGTTCACACAAACACAATGATTTCAGCTTCCAGCTTACTGAGTCGTAATATGAAAAAAATGCAATTACAAAGTTTGCAGATATATTTCAGTAATGTTTTAATTTGAATACTGACTAAGATGGTTCTATGCACAACTCAACAATGTGATAAAACTACCTGCCTGTGGCACCCCCACCCACCCCCAATGAAAACCTACTTTCCACAACATATCGAGCATTTTCTTAATCTTTATATGTACATGTGATGTATGAATTGTCCATCTATTTTCTGCATCTTTTATGAATATGATGCACAACACTCCACTTACCAGGTGTGAATATACCTGCATAAAATACATAGAATTATTTTGAAATAAAGTGTAGAAGCTTTAGAAAGTAAAACGAAAAGGATGTAACACTGCATACATTGACATGGAAACCATTGCCAAAGCTGTGGAGATGAAGTCATGCAATTCTGGCATTCATTGAATAATGAATCATGCACTGAACAGAACAGTCCTATCCTTCATAAACTGGACTCAACACTGAATTCTAAAAATATTCCAACTAGGTCAAAATATTGCATTAATCTGTTTTATCTAAGGTTTCCAAATTTGTGGAAACATTTAGTATTCAATATTGTGAGTAGGGTCTTATGACAGAAGGGAAAGGTATTATTTACATGCCTGGATAATTACCATATCAGAAGACTAATGAAAGCTTACATACAAATGCAACCATGCACTGCATAAAAATACATCCACACATACACTGCATACAATCAGACATTGCAAAAAAGACATAACCACACACATGGCATACAAATACAACCACACACGTTGCATATCAATACAACCAGACATTGCATACAAACACATCCACACACACTGTATACAAACACAACCACACATACTGCATACAAACACATCCACACACTTTGCATACAAATACATCCATGCATATTGCATACAAATACAACCACACACATTGCATACAAATACAACCATACATATTGCATACAAATACATCCATGCATATTGCATACAGATACAACCATACACATTGCATACAAATACATCCATGCATATTGCATACAGATACAACCATACACATTGCATACAAATACATCCATGCATATTGCATACAGATACAACCATACACATTGCATACAAATACATCCATGCATATTGCATACAGATACAACCATACACATTGCATACAAATACATCCATGCATATTGCATACAGATACAACCATACACATTGCATACAAATACATCCATGCATATTGCATACAGATACAACCATACACATTGCATACAAATACATCCATGCATATTGCATACAGATACAACCATACACATTGCATACAAATACATCCATGCATATTGCATACAGATACAACCATACACATTGCATACAAATACATCCATGCATATTGCATACATATACAACCATACACATTGCATACAAATACAACCATACACTTTGCATACAAATACAACCATACCTATTACATACAAATACATCCATGCATATTGCATACAGATACAACCATATACATTGCATACAAATACAACCACACAATGCATACAACTGCAACCACACACACTGCATGCAAATATATCCACACATTGTATACAGCTATAACCACATCTACTGTATACAAATATATCCATGCATATCGCATACAAATACAACCACACACACTGCATACAAATACAACCACATACATTGCATACAAATACAACCATACACATTGCATACAAATACAACCACACACATTTCATACAAATACTTCCATGCATATTGCATAGAAATACATCCATGCATACTGCATCCAAATACAACCCCACACATTGCATACAAATACATACATACACATTGCATTCAAATACAACCACACATACTGTATACAAATACCACATACATTGCATACAAATACAATCTCACACATGGCATACAAATACATCCCATACATACTGCATACAAATACAACCACAACATTGCATACAAATACATCCACACACATTGTATACAACTACAACCACATCTGCTGTATACAAATGCATCCATGCATATTGCATACAACTACACACATTGCAGAAAAATATAACACATCCTGCATACAAATACATCCATGCATATTGCATACAACTACACACATTGCAGACAAATATAACACATCCTGCATACAAATACATCCATGCATACTGCATACAACTACACACATTGCAGACAAATATAACACATCCTGCATACAAATACATCCATGCATATTGCATACAACTACACACATTGCAGACAAATATAACACATCCTGCATACAAATACATCCATGCATATTGCATACAACTACACACATTGCAGACAAATATAACACATCCTGCATACAAATACATCCATGCATATTGCATACAACTACACACATTGCAGACAAATATAACACATCCTGCATACAAATACATCCATACATATTGCATACAACTACACACATTGCAGACAAATATAACACATCCTGCATACAAATACATCCATGCATATTGCATACAACTACACACATTGCAGACAAATATAACACATCCTGCATACAAATACATCCATGCATATTGCATACAACTACACACATTGCAGACAAATATAACACATCCTGCATACAAATACACCCATACACATTGCATACAGATACATCCACACATGTATGCTGCATATAAATACAACCACATGTAATGCATATAAATACATCTACACACATTGCATACCAATAAGGCCACAAGCATTGCATGCAAATATAATCACACACTGCATATAAACACAGCCAAACATGCTGCATACAAATACAACCACTCACACTGCATGAAAATATAATCACACATACTGCATATAAATACAACCACACACATTGGATATAAACACATCCAAACACATTGCATACAAATACATCCAGACACATTGCATACAAATACAATTAATCATATTGCATACAAATACATCCACACACATTGCATACAAATACAATTAATCATATTGCATACAAATACATCCACACACATTGCATACAAATACATCCACATGTATTGCATACAAATACATCCACACACATTGCATACAAATACAATCAACCATATTGCATACAAATACATCCACACACATTGCATACAAATACATCCACACATATTGTTTGCAAATACATCCAAACACACTGCATACAAGTACAACTACACACATTGCATACAAATACATCCACATACATTGCATACAAATACATCCAAACACATTGCATACAAATACATTCACATATATTGTTTGCAAATACATCCACACACATTGCATACAAATACAAGCACACATATTGCATACAAATACATCCAAACACATTGCATACAAATAAATCCACACACAATGCATACAAATACATCCACACATATTGTTTGCAAATACATCCACACACATTACATACAAATACAAGCACACTTACTACATACAAATACATCCAAACACATTGCTTACAAATACAAGCACACTTACTGCATACAAATACATCCAAACACATTGCATATAAATACAAACACACATACTGCATACAAATACATCCAAACACATTGCATATAAATACAAACATATATACTGCATACAAATGCTCAGAAAACTATTTTTGGGTCAGAAAAGCCTAAAATAAGTGTTTAGTTTTCTTGTTATATAAAACAAGAGAATCTTTTATTATTCAATAATGGCTGTTCCATTTAAACAAACATGGTACCCAGGGAATGCATGTTTGGAAATATTTGCCAGGTTGTTCTGATTACTCAAAGAATGAATATAAAAATAATACAAAATACTAAAATGTATCTATGGGTAACTATTGTTTTACTATTAAGTAATATTTCAACTGATTTTGTTACGGAGTGACATGTAACTCAGATTGGCTTGTTACAAAAGAAAATAATTTCTTTTTACTTAAATCTGTTTAACAACTGACATAGCATAAAAATGAACATGCCACAGTAAATAAATGATCTAAGACATATGTCCCAAGACCATGCTTTATGGGTCTGTGATCAGTAATATTAAAATGCAGTTAAAATAAAAAAAGTAACAGTTACCTGATGTTTACCAAAAACTATAACAAAGGTGAAAGTGCTTCAAGAAATCCCTAAAACCTTTGAAATGATTCAAAAGCATGACAAAGAACGACTCCTGAGCTGAAACTAGTTTAACAAATGAATTTGGTGAGTCTTCGTGTAAGCTTAAAAGCAAAATCAGCAAATGGGATCTGAAGGCTAAATAAAGCTCCACAACGTAGATTTGCTGGCCAAAGAAAACGATAGTCAACCCACCTAAAGTTGCAGAGCATTTATAAGTTAACTCCTTGGCAATGGTGACTATGTCAAGACCAATAGCAGAGTACGCCCTTTTTCGGAAACTTGACTCACCGGGTGAGAAGGACCGATCTGCCGCTGATAAATCCTGGATACTATCAAATCGCATCTGTAATAAAATATGTCAAGAAGCAATGAGAGTTACAGAATATCAATGTAGTTTGCTAATCACAAGCCAATAATCCTATTTATCCAATTAGAATGTCAACATAGCTTGCTCATCAAACTATCATTACCCATAGGTTCCTAATAGTACTAGAATATTAACTTTGCCTGCTATTCATAGAACTATTACCAACTAGAATGTCAACATAGATTGTTAATTATACTACCATTACCCAATTAGAATGTCAACATAGATTGTTAATCATACTACCACTACCCAATTAGAATGTCAACATAGACTGTTAATCATACTACCATAACCCAATTAGAATGTCAACAGATTGTTAATCAAACTACCATTACCCAATTAGAATGTCAACATAGATTGTTAATCATACTACCATTACCCAATTAGAATGTCAACATAGATTGTTCATCATACTACCATTACCCAATTAGAATGTCAACATATATTGTTAATCATACCACCATTACCCAAATAGAATGTCAACATAGCTTGTTACTCATACTATTTGAACCCAACTAGACTGTCAACAGTTTGTTAATCAAGCTACCATAACCTAACTACAATGTCAACATAGCTGGTTAATCATACTGCTATTAACCATCTAAAAATTAATTCCGATACGTTTGATAAACAGAAAATATGTTGAATGCAAATGTGGATCAATGTATTTCATGCTGTTGGAAGTTTCTTAGTAAAGACAAAGACATCAAAAGGAATTCTTATGTGCTGACTATAGCTTTAGCCAAGCTTTCAGAGAATTCTGTATACTGATTCTACACTTGTCAGTTCTTTTATCTGATGCATTCTGTCTTGTTATTTTTCTTTTCATAAAGAACTTCCATGTACTGCTCAACATCATTAGAATAAAATGCAAATAATCACACTAATATTTGAGTTTTAAAAATTATCAGAATAAGGTGATCAAAGATTTTATTCCTCTCAGGATATAACTAGGAAGCTGGTGTTATAAATTAATAAAAAAAGTTGGGGGAGGATTTATTATTGGAGACATCTTTAGCACCATAACTATCATACAAAATCTGGGTAAAATAGAAGGTGGGCTTATCATCAAACAAGGATTTATCATCAAGCATAGGCATATCATCAAGCATGGACTTGTCATCTAGCATGGACTTATCATCAAGAATGGACTTGTCATCTAGCATGGACTTGTCATCAAGCATGGGCATATCATCAAGAATGGGCTATCATTAAGCATGGACTTTTTATCAAGCATGGAATTATTGTAAAGCATAGGCTTATCTTTCAAGCTTAGGCCTATCATCAAGCATGGACCCATTATAAATAGGGTAATGCATTTTGCCACTTACATGTAATTGCCAGTATATATATATATATATATATATATATATATATATATATATATATATATTGGATTAAACAGAATTCAGTGATATCATGATAATTAAATGACACTAGAGATATCTGACGATTTGAACTATATTGCTTACAACATTTTTAATGATGTAAAACCCAAAATAGATTTTATTAAAAAGCATACTAAAAGGATGTTAAGACCAATTTTTGGCACAGCGGGCCTGTCTGTTTTAAGACCAGTTTTTGGCACAGAGTCTGTATTTATTCTACTACAGCCTTGAATTATGACATCACAGATACATAAACTATCATATTATTAGGACACAAGATGGTGATTAAGAACCCTGGATACTGTTTGAGGACATCGAACTGTAGACTTACATAATAATAATAATAATAATGAAGCTTTTGTGTTAGGCAACATTTACTGTCTAAACAACTGTATGAAGCTAACATTTATTTGAGCAAAAAGTGAAATATAATTACCTTTCAATCCAGTCAAATATAATTACCTTTAATACAGTCGAGGATAATTACCTTTCATGCAGTCATATATAATTACCTTTTCATCCAGTCAAATGTAATTACCTTTTGATCCAACCTTGGAGGAGACATGAAATGCTAAGGGGAAAAAAAGCAAAACATTACAATGAAAAGATTCCCTCTCATTTCTTCAAAAATTATCAAATTTTCATTTCCTCATTTTATCACTTCTGTCACAATAAAAAAAAAAATTAAAATAAAAAGTTTATTACATGGCCCAATCTAAAGTAATCTTTCTCTCATTGATAGTTCTTTATATTTAATATATGTAGACTGATATCTGACTTGGCCAGTTATACTGGTATGCCATAGTCATCCCTGACTTGGCCAGTTATACTGGTATACCATAGTCATCACTGACTTAGCCTGTTGTACTGATATGACATTTTCACCTGAACTGGCCAGTTGTACAGGTATAAATCACATATTACATATTCTTACTTGACCTGACCAGTTATACTAGTATGACATTCTGAATCATATTTCACATGACTAGTTTTAATGGTATGGCAGATTTATATTTGACCTGGCATGGTATGAACGTTTAACATAAATTCTTATCTGACCTGACCAGTTGTACAGGTATGACATTTAGAGTCATACTTCACCTTACAAATTGTACTGGAATGACATTCAAACTTGACCTGGCCCAGTTTGAACGCATAACAGATAATAACTTATCTGACCTGACCAGTTGTACAAGTATGACATTTAGACCAGGGGTCTTCAAGTTGCAGCCCATGGGCTTCATGCGACCCACCAAGTCGTATCCTATGGACTGCAAAATGATTGGCATCACAAGGAATCGTGAGAGATAACAAAAGTGGTGCAGCCCTTGGACCACTGAAAATGCCCTCATGCGGCCCAGAGGGTGGTTTGAGTTTGAGACCTGATTTAGACTCGTACTTCAACTGACCAGTTGTACTAAAGAGTCATACTAAAACTGCCAGTTGTACTGATGAGTCATACTTGACTGGGCCAGCTGACAGTCATATATGGTTATATATAGTCATATGATAGTCGTACCTGATCTGGCTGGTTGTACCAAGATGATAGTTATAATTGATCTGGTTAGTTGTAATGATATGAATCATACTTGATCTGGCTACTTGTACTGATATGATAGTCATACTTGATCTGGCTACTTGTACTGATATGATAGTCATACCTGATCTGGCTACTTGTACTGATATGATAGTCATACATGATCTGGTTACTTGTACTGATATGATAGTCATACTTGATCTGGCTAGTTGTACTGATATGATTTCATATCTGATCTGGCTACTTGCACTGATATGATAGTCATACTTGATCTGGCTAGTTGTACTGATATGATAGTTATACTTGATCTGGCTAGTTGTACTGATATGATAGTCATACTTGATCTGGCTAGTTGTACTGATATGATAGTCATACTTGATCTGGCTACTTATACTGATATGACAGTCATACTTGATCTGGCTAGTTATACTTGCATGACATACAATTTCACATATGACCTGGCCAGTTAGACTTGTATAATTGTGAGATTGTGATGCAACACCGAAACTGCAAATGCTGCTTGTGTTTTTGTTTCTCATTTTCAAGGTATTTTTAAGGTATTGTTTTGTGAACAAATAGTGTACTAAGTAATTATTCATGCAAGAACATGGATCATACATAAAATGCTCTGAAGCACAATTGAAAGTCTTTCAACCCCTGGTCTTTACCTTCAGGCTCCAGCAAATATCTAGAAACAGCAATGCATGTATGGTCTTTATATTGACAGTATTTGCAGGGTTGTATCTAATATTTAATACATTTGGGCACAGTATCCTCTTAAAGATGAAAAAGGGAGTTAAATCTGGATGAAAGGGAGTTAAATCTGGATAAAAGGGAGTTAAATCTGGATAAAAGGAGGACCAATCAAATCATAATTACATCTTTTCAATAGGATATAAAGTAACTAAAACTGAAAGCATAACAAAGGAGTTATAATGTACCACTTTTTAGAGGGTGTTAAAAAAAGGAAATAAAAAAACAGTAAAATAACATAACCTGGCTGTATTTGCAGTATACAGTCCATCACTCATCTCTGTCCTTAAATTCTAAAACAGCACTAAATATTTTAACTTGGCTGTGATGTCAAAGAACAACTAAATTGAAGAATCCCCAAAAACACATCTAGTGTATTTTTTTCTGGCACAGAGTTTTCTAAATACCAAGAATATCTCTCAAAGTTTGTGTCCATATTTACAGTCAAAAAGCCCATATTCACACTGTCACACAGTCCATAATCACGGCCAAAAAGTCTATATTCACATTGCTAAACAGTCCATATTCATACCATCACAAAGCCCATATTCATACCTTCACACAATCCATATTCACACCATCACACAGCTTCAAGTCAAGCTGCTTTATATGTACCATATTTACTTTGATGACATCCTTTATGAACTCAATCCAGGCACCATCTAGCACTAGCAGTTGTGTTTTTCAAACTTTGCCGACAGTCAATTTTCAATGCAGTTTTTGAAGAGCAATGGTACCCAAAGAATGCTTAAGTCAGGTGAATTAAGAGCATAATTTATTTATTGAAATGACCATGTCTAATTGAATTCAAGCTAATGTAATTAGATACAATTCATTTTATTAAAGAAATTTAGCTGTTACTTAACCCAATTCAGCATTCCTCAGTTACAATTACTTTTAAACCAACTGAAATGGTGGTCCCCAATTGTAACATTGTACACAAACAAAACATTATTTCTACATGTCTTGAAAATAGTGTATGCATGATTCACAAAGATGCTGTGCCTAATCTTTTTTCTGTACAATCATGCCCACTCTGATTAAAAAATTGTCATGAAAATTTTAAATTTTATTGGGATTTTCAAAACCACACATTAGATGCAAACCTGCATTTGGAGGATTCAGAGGAAATATTCTTCATTACCTATATCAAAGATCACCTTAACAGTAAAGTAAGAAATAATACACAGAATACATGCAAATGGCCTTAAACTCTAGCTTATTATATGAAAAAATTTGCAAAATCCAAGTTCATTATGAATATTACAGCATTAACAAAGTCCCAAATAAGTAATTGTATTGTTCTAATGTTAAACCTTTCAAAAATGTGAACAATGTTGGTTTACAGTGTTGGCTGGAAAATGGCATACAATGTTAGCAGGCAAATAGTCTACAGTTTTTGGATGGCAAATGCTATAGTTTGGGCTGGCAAATGGTACATATTTTGGTCTGGCAAATGGTACATATTATTGGCTGGCAAATGATATACAGTGTCAGCAAGCAACTAGTCAACAGTTTGGGCAGGCAACTAGTCTACAGTTTGGGCTGGCAGATGGTATACAGTGTTAGCAGGCAACTAGTCTACAGTTTGGGCAGGCAACTAGTCTACAGTTTGGGCTGGCAGATGGTATACAGTGTTAGCAAGCAACTAGTCAACAGTTTGGGCTGGCAGATGGTATACAGTGTTAGCAAGCAACTAGTCAACAGTTTGGGCTGGCAGATGGTATACAGTGTTAGCAGGCAACTAGTATACAGTTTGGGCAGGCAACTAGTCTACAGCTTGGCTGGCAAACAGTGTAGAGTGTTAGCAGGTAACTAGTCTACAGTTTTGTTGGCAAACAGTGTACGGTGTTAGCAAGCAACTAGTCTACAGTTTGGGCTGGCAACTAGCCCCCAGTTTGGCTGGCAAACAGTGTACAGTGTTAGCAGGCAGCTAGTCTACAGTTTGGGCTGGCAACTAGCCCACAGTTTGGCTGGCAAATGGTATACAATGTTAGAAGACAACTAGTCTACATTTTGGGCAGGCAACTAGGTGACAGTCTGGGCTGGCAGCTACCTGATTGATATTTGGAACACTTGTGGTTTTGGTCAGATTTCTGCCCTGAATGGCCATCAATTCTTTCACAGCAACCTCCTGAAATTCAAAAAACATCATGTCATACACAAGATTTAAGATGCATATCCTGTCAGTTTGCTTCAAATGAATGCGCTTTACTTGCAAAAAAGTAAATGTCAAGGATTCTACAGAATGTAATGTTTCAATTATAAACCAACCACTCTGATGGCATAGTGCTTAGAGCATCCGCCTCAGATGCGGGAGGTGGTGGGTTCAAACCCTGGCTGAGTCATACCAAAGACTTGTAAAAATGGTACTAACAGCTGCCTCAGTATGCGCTCAGCATTAAGAAGTTAGTGTTAGGACTTGTTGACCTGGTGTCAGAATAATATGACTGGGTTGGACATCATGCTATATGTCTGCAACATGATGCCCTATGCACTGTGTACACAACAAGCTATGCCACATATGCAATGTGTACAAACCAAGTGATGCCACAGATACACTGTGTACAAACCAAGCTATATCACAGATACATTGTGTACAAACCAAACGATGCCACAGATACACTGTGTACAAACCAAGCTATATCACAGATACATTGTGTAAAAACCAAGCGATGCCACAGATACACTGTGTACAAACCAATCTATATCACAGATACATTGTGTACAAACCAAGCGATGCCACAGATACACTGTGTACAAACCAAGCTATATCACAGATACATTGTGTACAAACCAAGCAATGCCACAGATGCACTGTGTACAAACCAAGCTATATCCCAGATGCATTGTGTACAAACCAAGCGATGCCACAGATGCACTGTGTACAAACCAAGCGATGCCACAGATGCACTGTGTACAAACCAAGCTATACCACAGATGCATTGTGTACAAACCAAGTGATGCCACAGATGCACTGTGTACAAACCAAGCAATACCACAGATGCACTGTGTACAAACCAAGCTATACTACAGAAGCATGGTGTACAATCCAAGGTATACCACAGATACACTGTGTACAAACCAAGCTATGCCACAGATGCAATATTAACTTGATTTATATTCATGTCACTATTTTAAGGAACAAAAACCAATACTGCTATGATAATCTATATCAAAAATGTTTTAAAGTCTTTGATTCATTTCTTAATAAAGACTTTAAAACAACAATAATGGTAATTTAGCAAAATCATTTGATAAAAAGTACATTTTCCAAATGTCTATCCATGATATCACTTATACTAGGTACATGCAACATTCTGCCCACAGACCAAATCTGGCCCATGACCTGATTATATTAACTCATTTATATGATACGGTGTGGCTTTAAAAATCACTTACCTGGCCCATATTCTGTAGGAAATTGTACTTGCTTGACTTGAACAGTCAGATGGTGTTTCCACTAAATGTTAAAACTTGCACAGTGTTCCTCAACATAAAATATAACCCAATAAAGTAAATGTGAATCACTCAAAATTGTTTTTCCGCATGGCCATGCATATACATGTATTCTTTACGCAAACTGCATATACCCAGATCTGGCGTTACATAATATGTGGCAGATCTGGGTCTTCACAGGAGTAATCAGTAGAACAAACAGAGAACCTTGTTGGCAGATGGACCCAGCTTATAAATGAGTATATATGGTTCCTGCTAGTATTATTCTTTTAAAGGAAAGGTCACCAAGGCCTTGTTTGATTCCTACTACAAAAGGCATAGGTAAACATTTTTGCATTTGACACACCAACTGAAATATCAACAAAATATAACTGCAAGGAACTCTGGCAAATGCATTTTTTATTTCAAATAATACATATCAAGACGTAACAGCATATTCTTATCTACGCTACATTTGATGTTAAGACCAAATAAGCATGTTTTTGATTAATTGCTTATAAGCATGTGTGTGTATGAGTGTGTGTGTGTGTTCTGGATTTTTAACATAGCTTTAACAATTCAAGTCATATAGCTATGTCTGCAGTGTGGAAGTTTACAGTGATGTCTAGTACTGGAGCATCAAGCCACAGACATACGACATCATATCCCACCCAGCCACATTATCCTGACACTGGACCAACCAGTCCTAACACTAAACTCTTAATGCTGAGTGTCAAGCAAGGCAGCTGCTAGTACCAATTATATAAGTCTCTGGTATGACTTGGCCGAGGTTTGAATCCGTGACCTCCCGCATCAGAGGCTGGATGCCTTTAACACTTATGCCACTGAAGCGGTCAATTGCTTAAGCAAAAGGAAAGCAAGTTAAATGCTGATATCTAACTGATATCCAATGCCATGTGTGTAATTAGATTTATGAAGTCAAAATGCTGATATCTAACTGATATCCAATGCGATAAGATGTGTGTAATTGGATTTATGTAGTTAAAATGCTGATATCTAACTGATATCTAATGCCATGTGTGTAATTAGATGTATGTAGTCAAAATTCTGATATCTAACTATCCAATGCTGTAAGATGTGTGTTAATTGGATTTATGTAATTAAAATGCTGATATCTAACTGATATCTAATGCCATAAGATGTGTGTAATTGAATTTATGTAGCTAAAATGCTGACATCTAACTGATATCCAATGCCATGTGTGTAATTAGATGTATGTAGTCAAAATGCTGATATCTAACTATCCAATGCCATGTGTGTAATTGGATTTATGTAGTTAAAATGCTGATATCTAACTGATATCCAATGCTATAAGATGTGTGTAATTGGATTTATGTAGTCAAAATGCTGATATCTGATATCCAATGTCATAAGATGTGTGTAATTGGATTTATGTAGTTAAAATGCTGATATCTAACTGATATCCAATGCCATGTGTGTAATTAGATGTATGTAGTCAAAATGCTGATATCTAACTATCCAATGTCATAAGATATGTGTAATTGGATTTATGTAGTTAAGATGTTGATATCTAACTGATATCCAATGCCATAAGATGTGTGTAATTGGATTTATGTAGTCAAAACACTGTATTCTTCACATACTTTATAATGTGTATGTGTGACTCACTGTCTTATGTTTATGTTACCTTTTTGACCTTTCAAGACCCTACCCCTGCATTTCTGAATTGGGAAATAAAAATCATGTTGTCTTATGTAAATATATTGCTTTATCATATCATTTAGGGTCAGGTTATATTACTTTGTAGAATAATAATCAGAGATTTATCTTTATTCCGTCTGTACCTCTCAAAGAATAATGTGAGATTTATTTTTATTCGTCTCTACCTGTCGTAGCATAATAATGTGAGATTTATCTTTATTCCATCTGTACCTGTTGCAGAATAACAATGTGAGATTTATCTTTATTCTGTCTAAACCTGTTGTAGAATAATAAAGTGAGATTTATCTTTATTCTGTCTGTACCTGTCAAAGAATAATGTGAGATTTATCTTTATTCTGTCTGTACCTGTTGTACAATAATAATGTGAGATTTATCTTCATTCTGTCTGTACCTGTTGTAGAATAATGTGAGATTTATCTTTTTTCCATCTGTACCTGTTATAGAATAATAATGTGAGATTTATCTTTATTCCATCTGTACTTGTTGTAGAATAATAATGTGAGAATTATCTTTATTCCATCTGTACCTGTCTTAGCCGATCAAGGGTCAGAATACTCTCCACTGCGGACACGCCCTTGATATACTTCTCAATGTACGTCTCACCATCAGCAGCTTTAACCTCATTGGATGAGGCAGCCATCTGGGCCAGTGTCTCCATGTTCTCCAGATCTTCTGAGGCCTGAAAAAATCATGGCACCAGTCCATGTTAGCCAACACAAAACCAGTCTATGTTTAATACCATGGTAAAAATTACAACATTTCACTATCTTACCAAACTGCAAACAGCAGTGACTAAATGTTCTTTTCGACATTCCACACAAACCTGTCCATTCCTCCTGGCTCAGCACATGTCAAATCAACCTTAGGCTGGCTATCTATATGCAAAAAAGTGTGGAGGTACAATCTTTCCCTATTAACTTTCCACCTAGGTAACGAGTTCCGTATTTCATTTCCCAAATGTGGCCCATGGAGCTGTTTCCTGTGGACCACAACGACAACTGCTATTTGTAAAAAAAAATAATGCAATGTTTATTTTTAACAGCCTGCCAATTTTAATAAAAATTCAATTGCTACATTGTTTACTTCATGTTTCCAACATTTCAACTGGATACCTTTTATATGAGCCACTTAGGCTGTATGAAGGGGTTTCAGTGATGGGTCAATGTACTAGTCCTCAGGTTTCCCTATTTTATTCCACCTAGGTAAGGAGATTCTCAGCACAAAATACTACTATGACTTTATGTCTTAAAACGAGTAACAGAAAAGAGTGAGAAGCAACAAGCTTTGTAAAATTGAACAAATATTTCTCTAGAATACAAAGTGAAAATGTAAAATAAAGGATCTTACGGTATTATGAATTAAGTCCCAAGTAATCATAGAATTAAAGACACAAGGCCTAATGATTAAAATTCTGAATAAACTTTCATCGAAATCCAAATTAAATCCAATGCTGGAAGTGCTGATGTGCCAACAGTCTTTTGTGGGATCACAAAAATACAATCCAGGAATATATCATTATTTGAAATTGCACTATAAATTCATGTCTCTATTTTGCAAGAATGTTAATTTTTTGATGAGCACTTTTTATTTCCAATCAATAAATAATCTGAATAAATAAAATTCCAGCCCAAATGAACTTCAGGACACAACAATACAGTAGTCCCCCTCTTGAACGCCCCCACCCGACCAGCGGGCACCCGCTTCTTATGGCCAGAATCCCTTAGTACTGACGAGTTTGTGTTCAAAAGTACCCCTCAAAAATGGCCACCCCTCTAACGCGACCAGCGGCCAGCATATTAGTACAAAAATGTAAAATGTTCCTCTCACAAGCAGCCACTTTTTATTTCATATGTGTCCAGAACCAATAATTAATTCATATCGTGATGTAAGGTAACTAATCAGATTATCTCTACCGTCGATACATGTCTCCCAATGTCAGGTTTCTGTTACTGAAAGAAGTGTTGACTAAAGTACATGTAACACTAAGATTAATATTATATTATTATCTATAAAAGCTGACATTTACAGAAAATGGGCTCAACAATGTTATGACAGAGTTTTGGGCCTCACACATCTGTCAAGTTCTTCTCTTTGATGATTACAACCAGACGTAATTGTCAAGAACATGGTCAGCATAGGCTAAAAATAGATTTTGTGCATTAACACAAACAGAGAAATTAACCTTGAACAAAACAGGGTACCAGACAAAGACCGAAAAATTATGTGACAACACATTTATCGCTTCCTTTAAGAAGAAGGTATCTGGTCCACTCAACAAAAGTATCGTCTGCATAATTTAAATCACATACAGTTAGCAACATCCAAATAAATCATTACCAAACATTAATATGTCATCACATAAACAGAGGTGTATTATTTTAGAAGAAAGTCAGTTATTCTATTCGACGACATCAGTGGGTGGGGAGGGGGACTTGTCAAATAATTTTATGTAGAAAAGACTTAAATAAAACATTCTATGTCGAAAAGACTCGAAAAAACAATGTCGTAACTGATAAGGAGATTATTCAGCAGCAGTGGGAAAATGGAGCAAATGGAAAGAGAATTATGTATGTACCAAGATTTAAATGATATGTTTGAATGGTTTTGCAATGTGCATGACAACAATACCCGCTCGCTTATCAAGCTTATGTCAACAATAAGAACTATTAATGTATATTCAGTTGAAATAAGTCTATTATTATGACAAGAAGAACCTTTTAATAATTAATGTTACTTTAAAATGAAGATATTAAATGCTTTGAAATAAGTAGCTTTCTTACTAAGTACTTTACATATACTTCTCACAAAAAATTTAGTCCTCCTCTGGAAAGGCCACCTGTCTTATAAGGCCACTTTCCAGGTGCAGAAGGGGTGGCTGTATAAGAGGGAGACCATTGTAATACAAATGTTTATGCTCAGATCTTAATGCATAAATGAATAATTTCTAAAAAATAAGATTATATAGTCCTCTACCTGATCTCAGGTCACAATTAGCCATTTAAAAACAACACAAAACTATTACTTAATCAAAAATAACCTTCTAGAAGATTCCTAATGTTTACAAACAAAATCATAGTTAAAATTAGAATATGAAATGTAGTAAATACAATGTCCTTGACTCAGGCCAAGATAATAACCATAATAGTTAACCCATATTCATCTGCCATGTATTAATTGTTTACAGAATATTTAAAAAAATCAATGATTCAGGTCAAGTAGAAAATGAACTTTATTATAGACAAGGTCAAGTCCAACACACCAGTTTCCATAGAATAAAATAAAGAAAAAATAACACTGCAATTAACATATATAACATAGATCAGGACTTGTATCTTTCAATATCAGCATTAAAATAAAAAAGAATTTCAGAACAAAATTCTGTTCAAAATCATATTCTCTAAGGGTCAAAACTTTTCACAGACCCAGGAAGGAAATCTGCTTGGTGTACAAGTTCGTTTGGGGAAAGGTTTAAATGGTTTCAAGTTTGAAAGGCCCTAACAAATCGATTTTTTTCATAGATATTTGTTACCAGAAAGGGGGGGGGGATTGTTTTTGTTGAGAGACTTCACAATGTGATGTAAGAACCCAATTACATCGGCTTTTGTATACCAGTGTCCTAACTCAAGTCTTTATATGTGAGTAATTACTTTGTAATATACTGTCTTATTCATTTTGTACTTCTCTCTCTACAATCATCAACACCAAATGCAATAAATGTCCTACAGTTTGTATAGAGTTCAATACAAATCTGTATGATACCAAATCACCTCAATACATGTAATAATAAATGCAATGTATTTCAAAATCTTGCAAAATTCACAATTTCAGCAACTTACGCATTTACAAACTGTTCCCAAATTTGTCAATTTTTCTACCCATAAAATTGATGGATCCTGACCTTGTTCCCAATCACCCAAGAACAATCCCTGCATCACAATGTCAAAACTTACCTTTGGAATATTAGATACAACATCATATGTTATGCCACTGGCTCTAAACACGTCCTGAAATAAAATGTACAAAAAGCAGAAATACTGAATTTTGTAGGAGCATGAAAATCAAACCACACACACACACACGAGATTCAAGAACAACAATCTTTGTCAGATATAACCCACAAAAGAGATTAAATGACAATTTACTAGCTTGATATATCAGACACTGTTTTCATGATTATACCATGCAACTATTTGGACATAATGTTTTTCCAAAGATCTAAACACCATATAGCCATATATAGCATAGGTCAACAGGGGTGTAATAGCTCATCTCCTAATTGTATGAAAACACTACAATTGAACGATTAACCATGTGCTTTTTAGCTGCATTGTGATGCAATGTGTCAGCACATATCAGACCGTTAGAACAAAACATGTGCAACCTAAGCCCCGAGTTAAAAAAGTAATAGATGCTAATGACAACAGTTAACTTTTGTTATCATCCCCACAACTTCTTTGAAGACCTATGCAATCAGCGTTACCGTGAACCATGTCCATCAGATTAAGTTTTCTGTATTATAATTGTTGTCAATTAATGATTAATTTTATAAGCAATATAAGAATGTGGAATATAAGAAAAATTGCATAAAATTCTAACTATTGTGAAGGAGCAAAATCAATTCTATAAAAAACAAACTAATGAAGCATGAGAAGGTAATACAAGAACTGCAAATTCAGCTGAAAAAAATAAGACCCTTTCCAGTATATTTAATAATTTAGTATATCAATATTTTCTTTTGTGGTACAGGTTTTAGAATGTTTTACATTAAATTTGACATATATCTAACCATCATATTAACTTTTTGGGAAGAAATATCAGGCAAGAACCACTAGAAATTCAGGATCACTAACATATACAATATATGATCAATATAAATGAGACAGTACTAATTTTCTTGTCAAAAGTCAGTCTACGATAAGTTAAAAGTCAGTCTACGATAAGTCAAAAGTCAGTCTACGATAAGTCAAAAGTCAGTCTACGATAAGTCAAAAGTCAGTCTACGATAAGTCAAAAGTCAGTCTACGATAAGTTGCATAGCACTTTGATTTTTAAGGTTTGTGGTGGAAAAATTCCAAAAAATTGTCGTATAAACTTTAGAACAAACAACAGAGTTTACTCCCAAGGTCTTGATTAGCAGTACTTGTAAAACAAACTCTATAGCAGTTTGAACCTTGAAAAATCTTGTCCATTATAAAGGTTACCATCCATTACAAAGGCTACCTGTCCATTACAAAGGTCACCCATCCATTACAAAGGCTACCAATCCATTACCATAGCTATCCATCCATTACCATGGCTATCCATCCATTACCATGGCTACCCATCCATTACAAAGACTACCCATCCATTACCAAGGCTACCCATCCATTACAAAGATTAATGCTTAGCAATGGTAGATCAGACAGATTAGACTGCAATATATACAGGCAGAAAGTTAGAAGGTGATATATATATACTGGGCATAAAAGATAGGAAAACTAGAAGATAGAGAATGAAAACTTACAGTGCCTATAAATCTCTGCTTTAGCTTGTCTGTAAAACTGTAGATGGTGTGTTTGGTGTAGATGTTGATGCATAATCTCTTTCGTAGAACAAGCTCCATCGAAGCCGGATGGCTTAGTCGAACAATGGCCTTCAGTATCATGTAGACACGCTCATTAGAACTTGTCAAGCGATTCAGGTAATTTGAATCATGGACTGAAGAATCCCATGATACCACTGCACAAACCTACAGCAGAACAAAAACTGCATGTAATTATTTCCCTACATATAAGCATTCACCTTTGATTAAAACTTCAAAAGGGATTTTTGGATTATTATCTGATGTTAGCTTTTCAAAAATGAAGGCAAGTGTAAACCATTTGATATTAGAGCACTGAATAAATATAATTTCTGAGATGAGAGTGTAGCACTGAATAAATTTAAATTCCAGGATAGGAGTGTAGCATGGAATAAATTTAAATTCCACAATGAGAGTGGAGCATTGAATAAATTTAATTTCCAGGATGAGAATGTAGCACAAAATGATTTAAACAATTTCAATGTGGTATAAACCACAAAGACAACAACAAAAAAAGAAAACTTTTCCATTTTCACTTTTTATTCTCGAAAACTGTTTTCAGTTATTATTTAATGCTTCTATGCACAACAATAGCTATTTAAACATATTTCCCTTTTTTTCCTCAAAAGTAGTCCTGGTTATAAAGAAATTAATGTGTAAATTTTAGGTCAACTGTATAGAGTGTACAATTATCTTTATTTTGAAATCTGAATAATAATGGTTGATTTCGGTTGTAGTGTACATCACTTAGTAGGGACTATCTTTTGAGGGCCAACTCCTGATGTGCATATATCAGAAGAATGCTAGCTCTGCATGACCATTTGCACTTCTAAACTTCGGAGGTAAAGTATATTAAATAAATCAGGCTCATAACTTCTCTTGTAGCTTTTTTGTATTTTGATATTTTCTAAATGCATTTCAAAATAATAGTAACACCTGCACTATATATATATATTTGTACATTTAGAAGTGGCAAAGTTAGTGTCAATTGTGTTATTTCAAGTTCATTTCTAGAGCATACAGAATCAGTCATTTTCATAAACAGTTTGCAGAAGACCCATGGCTTATGGAGCCTGGATGGACTGGTGTTTAGCACTGCAGATTTGTGACCAAATCGGTTCAGGTTCAAATCCTACTGTTGGTTCAGCTCAGGTCGGCTATTCTTGGACAAGGTACTTTACTCCAGTTGCCTCACACTTAATAGCCTACTTGTGTTGCTGTGCTATAAAAGACCAAACCAAGTTAAACAAAATAGTGATCAAATAAAAATGTTATCCCAAGAAGTTGAAAAACCCACAGGTGAATGTTAAGTCTCTACACTATACCATTTGTACAGGAAACAAGGTTTCCCTGTACTTTTCATGTACTTTCCCTTCTTCCAGTTTCCAAAAAACCTCAAACATCTTTTTCAGACAGTTTTTAATGCCTGTGTATCACCTATACCACACTATGTAAAGGGAAGTAACTCCTGAGGTTATTTTATTTTCGAAATGACTGTGAATCATGATACTGACCTGAAATCTGGAATTCTTGAAATATCTATAAAACATGTACCTTGAATTCAATGGCAGGTTATTACAATACAACCATAATGAGATTTGCCCCTAGGAAATATAGACTATGCTCATTTGGAATCAGAATTATTTTCAGCAATTACTTACGTTTTCTTTTTCAGTGTAGGTTTTGATAATAGGAAGCGATAAAAAGCTGGAAGGCTGCTCCCTAACAAGGATGGAGTTTATACCTGCAGCCTGCAAACCCTCTTTAGCATTAGGGGTACTCATGTCATCAGCTGAAAGGGAGTAATAAACATGAAATATGTCACAGTTAAGAATTATGGGCACTTGTGTCATCAGCTAAAAGAGAAAAATCAACCAGAATAACTAAAGTCATACAGGTCATGTATGCACATTTACTCATCTTAAATATGAATTGTTGTTTTGAAATATAATACTAAATTTGTTTAATCAAAGTCTATTCAGTTCTTATTACTGAATGATCTGCACCTTAACTGTTATCAAGAAATTGCCAGACAAAAATTGTTTATCACTGTGGACTTTTATGATGGTGGACATGTACTAATTGGGTCAAAAAAGGGGGTTTAATCATCACAATATAGCATAGTATGAATGTTTATCAACATTTGAAGCTTTCATTGTGACATCACAGTGCACAACATTCAATCTGGATTGTACTGGATCACACCTTTAGGTCAATCTTGTCCAGAAATGTCCACATACTTTAACATTGATTTGCTGTATGTATTTTGATAGATCAACATCATTTTATACAAACTGAACTCAATTTATGCTGGATTGCTTTCTGTCAAATTTGATCAATGTCTCATAAGCAGTGTTTTAGAAGTCATTTAAATAATTCTAAAATTTCTTTCAATAATGGCGGCCATATGTGATGCTGGACTGGCATCATGTTTACAAAATCAAAATCACTTAATTCCACAAAGCTTTAGGTCCAATTCTGAAAAGCAGTAAAAGTCACTTAAAAGATTTTTCTATTTTTAGTGTTCGTGGCCATATTTGATAGTAGACCAACATGATTTTATACATACCTAAATGACCTAAATTGTGTCAAGTTTGGTTAAATTCTAAAAAGCAGTTTTTGAGAAGTCATTCAAATATTTTTCTTTCACTAGTAATAGCAGTTACTTTTGATGGATCAGGATCATTTTGTTGTTGTTGTTGTTGTTGTTGTGGGGCTTAACGCCATTTTTCAGCACACGATAGGCTATACATGGCGGCCAGTATTAATGGTGGAGGAAGAAACCGGGAAATCCACGGAAAGAACCACCGACCCACGAGAAGCTACTGGCAAGCTTTCTCACATATCCACATTCACCGAATCTTAGACTCAAACCCACGCAGACAGAGGTGAGATGACAGTGATCCGTAACGGAGAGCGCTTTAGATCACTCGGCCACTCAAGGTCCCAGGATCATTTTTGTACAAACCTGAATGATCTGTGGTGCTTCCTGTCAAATTCAGTCACATCCTGCTGTTTTAATAAATTTTTTAGAATGATTTTCTATTTTTAGAGATGGTGTCTCTATTGACTTTTCTAGCTAAGATAATTTGTATTTTGATAAATACAATTGTGTCAGATGGTTTGGGAATAGAAACATTGTGTTTCTTGTGACAGATCATATTATGACAGATCATGTTATGACAGATCATGTTATGACAGATCATATTATGACAGATATGCTATGACAGATATGCTATGCAAGAACGGTTTCTAACAAATCTGGTGAAGTTCTGAAAAGGAGTTTTGGAGAATTTACATAAAAAGATCTATTTTTAGCAATGGTGACCATATTTATTTTTAGCAATGGTGACCATATTTAGTAGTGGACTGGCATAAATCTGGATGCCTTAAAAGCCAGGATCTTTCTGAAAAAATTTTATCTAAATATTTTCAGTGGGGTTTTTGGACAAGAATTTTAAGTTTTTATTAAAACGAATTAGGACCAATTTGATGGCAGATTGACATCATTTGTAAAACTCGGAAAGCCCTTCATGCCAGAATGCTCCGAGTCAAATTTACTTAAATTCTGAACAGTGTTTTTTTTCTAGACGCTGTTTAAATTTGTTCTATTTTTGGCAAAGAGCAGCAGTATCAGATGGCCGACCAGCATAAGTGAAATAGTTTTTAAAGCCATCCATGTCAAGATGCTTACTTCTGAATTTGGTCAAATTCTGCCAAGATGTTTTTGAAAAGGAGTTTCTTTTGTATCCATAGTAATATCAGACGCCCTAAATGCTCTGTTAGGTTCACTTGAAATTGGTCAAGAGGTTTCTTAAGATGCTGAAAAAATAAAAGATAATGGATGGATGATCTCTTACAAATGATGGAAATATCATTAGCTCACTTGATTTTGTCAGATGAGCTGATAATGAAACCTGTCTTTTTAATATTAATTAATATTCTTATTCAAGAAAACAGTATTTAACAAACTCAACATACATACCATTTAAATCAAGAAACAAAACTGGCATATGCCGTTCCATATCTGGGGGAGCTTCCCTGAAATGACCAGACAAAATGAATAATGAGTACAAATGAATAAATGTATTCGTGATGAGTTAATGCTCTAAGCTGCCACAGTGAACTAATTAATGTACCCATGGAGAGTAAATACTCTAGTTGCCACAGTAAACTAATTAATGTACTCAAAAAGAGTTAATGCCCTAGCTGCCACAGTGAACTAATTAATGTACTCATGGAGAGTTAATGTTCTACCTGCCACAGTAAACTAATTAATGTACTCATGGAGAGTTAATGCCTTAGTTGC
Organism: Megalonaias nervosa; assembly: GCA_016617855.1. Taxonomy (NCBI): domain Eukaryota; kingdom Metazoa; phylum Mollusca; class Bivalvia; order Unionida; family Unionidae; genus Megalonaias; species Megalonaias nervosa. The sequence goes on along the minus strand of JAECUM010002921.1, from coordinate 30,450 downwards.
CACAGTAAACTAATTAATGTGCTCATGGAGAGTTAATGCCCTAGCTGCCACACACAGTAAACTAATTAATGTACTCATGGAGAGTTAATGTTCTACCTGCCACAGTGAACTAATTAATGTACTCGTGGAGAGTTAATGTTCTACCTGCCACAGTAAACTAATTAATGTACTCATGGAGAGTTAATGCCCTAGTTGCCAAACTAATTAATGTACTCATGGAGAGTTAATGCCCTAGTTGCCAAACTAATTAATGTACTGTACTCATGGAGAGTTAATGCCCTAGTTGCCAAACTAATTAATGTACTCATGAAGAGTTAATGCCCTAGCTGCCAAACTAATGTACTCATGAAGAGTTAATGCCCTAGCTGCCACAGTGAACTAATTCCTGAATTTATGTGGCACTGATCTTTGATTTGAATGAATTGTAATGACTCAAAACTTGGACTTGGCTTAGACAGCAGCAATCATGTTTGCAATAGACTGCTAATGGATTGCATGTGCATATAACTATGGAAACATGTAGAAAAAAGCCAGGATACAGGAAGAGTACTACCAGTCGGCAGGTGCCCCTGGAATGCCACTTCCTGCTGCAGGGACCATGACAGCATTTCTCTCCTCTGTCAGACACACCCACTGCTCAATCAGTGCCCTCTCTCTGTCGGAATCAGACTCTGACTTGTCTGAAATAAACATTATTTGTCAAATTAAAACTTGCCTTGAGCAATCTTTGCCTGGGCTGCTGTTTTAAGTTTAAACTCAATTCCAGGTCTATAATAAGAAAAGCTATTTTGTCAAAACTGGTTTTGTAATCACTGAAAATGAAACAAGAGCCCCAAGTGGCCTTATATTGCTCATGTCTGTGACTAATGTCAGCTTGTGAAAGCAAACTCACACATATAAAATCAGCGGTAGAAAGATAGGTTTGGATTGAAAGCAAATTTATACATGCAAAAATTGTGGTGGTAAGATAGGTTTGAAGCACTTACTGACCACACTTTCTATTTGGTGTAAAAAAAAAATGTGTTTTCATCCTAGAACTGAGTTTGTTGCTTTGAAGACTTGTATAAACTCATTTTTTTCCCATCCATTTATTAAAAGTGAACCACAAATGGATGACTTAATTTGATTTTTTTGATAAAAGACCATGTCATTATTACTCAACATGTTTCAACATGTTTCTGATATGCACACTGTATACAATCACTTAAATAATTTATATTTTACAAACCTAACTATAAATTCGAACCAACTACAATTGTCAAACTGCATGCAAATGTATCCAGTACTGAATTTCATTTGTTTTCTTGTCTATGTTAAACTGGTGTTATGTATATGTAATTTAATTACTTGTTAGTTTTAAATTCTCTTTTATTTTATTTTTTTTTAAATACATGTTATTGTAATGATAATTTTATTCATTGGATTTTATATTTTTCCAGAAAATTCAGTTCAGTTCTGTTAAACCTGATAAACACGCAGTAATTTGAAACTTTATATCTTTTGCTGACCTAGATTCAGAGCCAGTTTCAGCTTTGTAGTAAACAGGTCTTTTTTTTAAAAAAATTTTATTACTGAATCTTATAGTAAGATTCGTTCAGTACAATCGAAGTCATCCATGGCAGACGTGACAGCTGGCATATAATGTTACTACATCACTTGAAAGGAAGTGATCATGTGACCTTATGGTGATCCATTTTGCATTTCAGTTAGGGTTAAGACTAACATTTCATAGTGATTTTTAGTCAGTCGTAATTCATACCTTGGGGTTCAAAGGTATTTATTTTGTTGTTGCCAGTTTGATTTGTATTTTTCTGTTTTTTGAAATTAATAATTTATTTTCCCTGGAAACTTTATCTAGTGCTCATCAAAATTCTTGGACAAAGACATTTACTGAAAATTATTTGGAATTCGAAAGCCAGAATATTATTCTTGGTGATTCAACAAGGAACTGTTGACTCGACAACACAAAGCTGGTTATAGAGGACGTCATCGCCTTCCATCTTGGAACTTCATCGGGATTCAAACTTTGAGTCACTTAGAACTTTTTAGTGATAGGACTTATATTTTTAATTATTGGATTAAGTTTTGGATTTGATTCATAAACCATAAGTCCTTTTTTCTTATTTTTACCTTGTTTTCTAGGGAAATAAATTATTTTGTTAAATTTTACAAAGCTTGTTGGCTTCACTCTTTTCTTTGTTACTTTTGTACGAGCCTAGACACATAACACTGGCCCTAAACAATATTGTGAGAGTAATAAATGTCTAAATGATCATGATGTCTAATACTGTTGCCTATGAATGAAATGAAATTAAAATCTCCTCACAATTTATTTCATTTATATGTGTTACCTGTTAATATCTTTTTTATTATTTACACCTTGATATTACAGATGATACAGGTGTATTAATTTGCTAATTTACATAACTTGTTTTACTGAAACCTATGAATGGCAAAAAATTGTTTTAATGTTTTCTTATTCAAAAGAGGGAGAACTCATCATAATCCCACATCTGTGGTTCTCAATAGTCTCAATCAGATGTTACTTCCATTGTTTTAATATGTACAGTATTTTTATAGTTATAGTCATGATGGTAGCTTTGTTTGTGTGTATTTGTTGAATTAAGAGAAAATCATTTAAAAGTTTTTCTATTTTTAGTAACAGTGGCCATACATGATGGTGTATTAGGATGAACTGTACAAATTTTAAAGGCCTTCATGCCAAATATATTTCTGTCAAGTTTGGTCAAATTATAATTGATGAAATAGTCTGAAGACTTTTGTTTCTTTTATTTTGGTTGCCATATTTAATACTGAACAGCATCATTTCCAAAATTTTTAAGGACTTTATGCCAGACAGATTCCTATCAGGTTTGGTCAAATTCTAGTAAACAGTTTTGGCAAAGTCATTTGAAGGTTTATTTCTCTGTAACAGCGGATTGTCTATTTTTAGTAATCAAGGCCATATCTGAAGGCAGATCTGCATCTTTTGTACAAATTTTAAATGGTTTCCTACCAGGAATGCTTTTGTCAAATTTAATAAAATTCTGCTCAGCTGCACTGCCACTTCGAGATAGGCACATAGCTCATATTTCCTTGGTGTAATACAAGTCAATAAGGGGTCCAAAGTGCCATTAAAACCATGAGAAAACAAAAAAGCATTGATGGGATGTAATATTAAGGACACAATGCTGTAAAAACAATGGCTGAAAATAAAAACAGAGATCACCTTTCTTTTTTTTTATACTGACCTACAGAAGACGTATATACAAAAACTTTGACACAGATTGATGGACAGACAAATGTATACTGAAATGCATATGGATGCCAAAATAACTGCCATGTCAAGCTTCTATCAAGGTGGATTCAACAATTCGGTCACAGTGACCCACATCCTGATGGAGCAAATTTTGTTGATCTCATCATCTCCAAATAGCTGAAAAGACACAAGTCAAACATGGTTTAATTACTCCTGCTGAAATACGTCCACAGGACTTTCAGGAGAAGCTGATACTGCAGGGCTTGAAATTACATGTTTTCAGTAGCAGCAGTATATTGATTCTTGTAATATTTTCAAATATCAAAATTAGGCTATTTTCAATATCCACCAGCATGTTCAACAAATCTGAAATCTAAATACCAAATATCACTTTCAAGAAAATTGAACTTTGAATGCCAAAGTTCACTTGCAAGAAAGCTGAAATATGAATGCCTAATATCACTTGCAAATAAAATTGAAATCTGAACCCAAATATCACTTGCAAGAAAGCTTAAATTTGAATTACAAATATCACTTGCAAATAAAACTGAAATTTGAATGCCAAATATCGCTTACAATAAAACTGAAATGTGAATGCCAAATATCACTTGCAAGCAAACTGAAATTTGAATACCAAATATCACTTGCAAGAAAGCTGAAAACTGAATGTCAAATATCACTTGCAATAAAATTGAAATTTGAATGCCAAATATCACTTGCAATAAAACTGAAATCTGAATGCCGATTATAACTTGCAAGAAAACCGAAACTTTAATGCCAAATATCACTTGCAATAAAATTGAAATCTCAATGCCAAATATCACTTGCAAGGAACTTCTAGTTTGTTTGTTTCTTTTTCAGTTAGCAACATCAGAATTTTAACTAGCAAAATGCAAGCTTGCTAGCATCAATTTTGAGCCCTGTATTGTGAATGTTGTTGAAAATGCTCAAGTCACTCAAGTGCAAAAATAGGTCAAAGTGACCTACTTTGACATGGATGGGTTACACATTTTGAGAAGCAGCTACATAATTTTAAGGTGTAAGGGTTAGTCAAAATGAAGGTGTAACAAATGAAGAACAAAACATGATTACTTACAAAGTCTTATTCATACAGATTTATTAAAATGAAATCGACACTTCTCTTAAATCATGGGAACACAGCATCAGTGGTGGTGATAACTAATCAAATCTTCAATTATTTTAAAGATTTAATTAATTAATGATTAATGTGAATTTGCTGAAAATTTTACCTGTTTTATTAATCAACTTTTGGATCTGTTCATCCAGGTAATTTTTCCTTCTGGCCAGGGCTTCGGACCATCTGTCCCTAACAAGATTTAAATCCTCTTCCTGGTAGGAATCTAAGCCTTTCTGCAACTTGAATCTTCCACAGATGGATCCCACGGATATGGAAGTTATGGCCTCACAAATTAGTGGTAGTGTACCTGAGTGTGCCACAGGCTTTACTCGTACCTGAATCCTTCGTGAATGACCCTGTAGAGACCATGAAATAAGAGTACAGAACATTAATAACAAATGCTAAGAAATTATGCAAATACAAACCGTATAGACCATGAAGAAATGATTCATAAATGTAGTATACAATACTCATGCTAATGATGATATATATGTGTACACTACTCTCTCATTTTAGCACTCTTGTTTAATACATGAACTCACTTGTCTCTCAGAAGGTAGGTGTTGATCATATTTTGTCTCATAGAAAATACAATAAAAAAATTGATCATACTTGCTGAAGAACAAAAACTTTAAATTGGTAAATGAAACTTTGATATAGCCCTCATTTTCTGCATGAAGAATAACCTCAATATAACCCCCTTCTTATGATTCCCCTTAATTCCTCACAAAGATTACTTCCCTTACTTTAGTAGGCCAACTGTCAAGAACAGTATTTTTCTGTTTTAGTGATATTTGATGGCAGCATTATTTATAAAAACTTGAAAGCCCTCTATATCCAGATAATTTGTCAAATTTGATTAACTTCTGCTATGCACTATTTTAGAAATCATTAAAATGTATCTATTTTTAGTAATGGTGGCCATATTTGATGGCAGATCAACATAATTTGTAGAAACTGTAAAAGTCCTCAAACCAGGATGCTGTCGAACTTGCTTGAATTCTATTCAGCATTTCTTCAGAGATGTCATTTAAATTCTGGGGCGCTGTTTCTGTGCAGCTTTTGTTATTTTACTAACAGTGGCAAGTTTTAAAGGTGGATCAGTGTTATTTTGAACAAGCTTAGAAACTTTCCCTGCCAAGATACCAAATTTTTCCAAATTCTGCTCCGTGGTTTTTGAAAAGTTTTGTCTAAAGAGCTTTAGAAAACAAAATGTCAATAAATAATAACAGAAGGATGTGAAGTTCTCAATGGGACTCAATATACAAATGGGCAGACTCACACATCAAGATACCAATGGGAACACTCATATCAAGATACAAATGGAAAGACTTGTATCAAGATACAAATGGGCAGACTCACATCAAGATACAAGTGGTCAGACTCATCAAACATTTTGGTAATTACTTAAGAACTCCAGAAGTAGTGAAAAACAAACTGCAACTTTCTATGTTCCAGATCTTATATATGAACTCAGAGTAGCTAGTTTATAAGTTTCAGATTAAAAGAAAAAAGAAATCTGTCATGGAAAAGTCTTGAATTCAGCAAATTCAGAATACCTGTCTAAGCTGAAAAACCCCAGCACAAGGTACATCAGGCTGTGGTTTAACTTCCACGGGGGCATACTCCCCCTGATCATTAAGCTCCTGGATTTCTACCCGTAATTCAATCTTCCTCATCACTTCACTCCATCTGTGGTAAAAATGATGAAATACCTAAAGTCAGCAAACAAATCCTGTATTTATCTCATTATAAGGTGGTTTACTCTATGGTTTACACAGACAGTATCATTATAAGGTAGTCTACTCTATGATTACCCATTTTCATTATAAAAGGTGGTCTACTGTATGGTTACACAGTCTCATTATATGGTGGTCTACTGTATGGTTACACATTCTCATTATAAGGTGGTCTACTGTATGGTACACATTCTCATTATAAGGTGGTCTACTGTATGGTTACACATTCTCATTATAAGGTGGTCTACTGTATGGTTACACAGTATCAATATAAGGTGGTCTACTATATGGTTACACAGTCTCATTATAAGGTGGTCTACTGTATGGTTACACAGTATCAATATAAGGTGGTCTACTCTATGATTACCCATTTTCATTATAAGGTGGTCTACTCTATGGTTACACAGTCTCATTATAAGGTGGTCTACTGTATGGTTACACAGTATCAATATAAGGTGGTCTACTCTGTTTACCCATTTTCATTATAAAAGATGGTCTACTGTATGGTTACACAGTCTCATTATAAGGTGGTCTACTGTATGGTTACACATTCTCATTATAAGGTGGTCTACTGAATGGTTACACAGTATCAATATAAGGTGGTCTACTCTGATTACCCATTTTCATTATAAGGTGGTCTACTGTATGGTTACACAGTCTCATTATAAGGTGGTCTACTGTATGGTTACACAGTATCAATATAAGGTGGTCTACTCTGTTTACCCATTTTCATTATAAAAGGTGGTGTACTGTATGGTTACACAGTCTCATTATAAGGTGGTCTACTGTATGGTTACACATTCTCATTATAAGGTGGTCTACTGAATGGTTACACAGTATCAATATAAGGTGGTCTACTCTGATTACCCATTTTCATTATAAGGTGGTCTACTGTATGGTTACACAGTCTCATTATAAGGTGGTCTACTGTATGGTTACACAGTATCAATATAAGGTGGTCTACTCTGATTACCCATTTTCATTATAAGGTGGTCTACTGTATGGTTACACAGTATCAATATAAGGTAGTCTACTCTATGATTACCCATTTTCATTATAAGGTGGTCTACTGTATGGTTACACAGTATCAATATAAGGTGGTCTACTCTGATTACCCATTTTCATTATAAAGTGGTCTACTGTATGGTTACACAGTCTCATTATAAGGTGGTCTACTGTATGGTTACACAGTATCAATATAAGGTGGTCTACTCTGATTACCCATTTTCATTATAAGGTGGTCTACTGTATGGTTACACAGCATCAATATAAGGTGGTCTACTCTATGATTACCCACTTTTATTATAAGGTGGTCTACTCTATGGACACACAGTCTCATTACAAGGCGGTCTACTGTATGGTTACACAGTATCAATATAAGGTGGTCTACTCTATGATTACCCATTTTCATTATAAGGTGGTCTACTCTATGGTTACACAGTCTCATTATAAGGTGGCCTACTCTACTGATCCCAACAGACTGTGCTATAAGAAGGGGGTACTTAATTTACAAAGAAATTTTCTGTCTGATAATATGCTTACCCATTACATTATGAAATATTTATTAAGCTGCTCCCATGGTTTTATGATGCAAGAAATAATGTACCATACAGACTGAAATTAATCAACAAAATATCACAGCAGCCCAATGGCTTGAGAATGCAGAATAGGCCTGATGTTTTTATTGCATCATTTTTGCCTTCCATTTCATGGTGCATATTACCATATTTACAAACAGCCCATGTAGCCTTTTACAAGGCACCTTATAACCTTGATTGTACTGATGTGTCATTAAATCCTAGACAAAACTCCCAACATACAAAAATTACAGACAATATGGTATTGATCAGAAGGAATAACAAAAAATGTGTAGGTAGCATAGCTTTTCATAACACTTTCACCTATTCTGTAAATTTTCGCACATATATATATATATATATATATATATATATATATATATATCTGGTAACAATTTCTTTTATTTATTAATTCTTTGTATCAATATATTGCTGTTTATACAATATTGTCAACAATTTAACTTTCTCATTAAAGTATTGACAAATTTATACTCAACAAAAGATTTTTAAGTTGCCAGTTTTTAATCTATCTGTTTAAAATAATTAATAGAAAATCAAATCACAACACCTCTTGTTTATTCCACTCACCTGTCAGTAAGAGACATGGTCTTTGCCTTCATATTTTCAACATAAGACATTTGGGAACCAAACCCCACAATGCGATGACCCCAAACCTCTATCGATAGTGCCCTGTCATAGCAGTGTTCTACAAATTCATCTATAACATTTATCTTAAAGTCCTGAAAAATAATTTTAAAAGATTAATAAAAGGAAACCAAAAAATAGAATTTTCCAGCATATCAATAAACTGAAAAATATGCAAGTCTGTACAAAGTTTATCCAAAAGAAAATTCCTTAACTTTGAGATGCTTGGAGTTGACTATTTAAAAAGATTTCCATGTTCAAACTTGCATTAAGTGGCAAAACCAATGTTCAGATATGCTTTTGGTGGTAATATAAGTGTACATATTTGTTTCATACAGCACAGTTAGACGCCAAATTAAAAGCAATCTATGTTCCAGGAAACATCAGAACCTCATAAATTATATATAAATAAGAGCAGTTTATATTCCATGAAACATTTGAACCTCATAAATTATATATAAATAAAAGCAATTTATGTTCATGAAACATCTGAACCTCATAAATTATATATAAATAAAACCAGTTTTTGTTCCAGAAAACATCTGAACCTCATAAATTATATAAAAATAAAAGCAATTTATATTCCATGAAACATTTGAACCTCATAAATAATATATATAAATAAAAGCAATTTATATTCCATGAAACATTTGAACTTCATAAATTAGATAAAAAATAAAAGCAGTTTATGTTCTAGGAAACATCTGAACCTCATAAATTATATATAAATAAAAAGCAATTTATATTCCGGGATATATTTGATATTCATAAATTTTATATAAATAACAGCAATCTATGTTCCAGGAGACATATATAAACCTCACAAATTGTATATACATAAAAGCAATTTATGCCCAGGAAACATTTGAACCTCATGAATTATACTGAATTAAAAGCAATTTATTTTCCAGGAAACATCTGAATGTCATAAATTATATATAATTACTTACAAAATGAACAGCTTTATAATTAGAGTTCAACTGAATTACTGTTTGCAGCTTTCAAAGAAATCTTTGATTCACATCCATTTTATAGTCATCTGTTACTCATATGCAGCCATTCCAAACTTGTACCATATATTCTCGCTTACAAGTCAACATTTGTTTAACTGAAAATTTTATTCGTTCAGAGCAGCAGTCATCTTATAAGTGAATACAAACAAAATCTGATAGATCTTGGGGCTGGAAACCCTAGATGCTTGTAGTGGGTAAAATGCTATCAATTCAAATGTTTGTACATTTTCATGCTACTATTCGCATTCAGCAATAGGTATATGATATGCACTGCACTCATCAGTTTTATGACGGTGTTCGTTACACAATACCTGTATCGACAGTTATTGGATTTTAATAATTTGGAAATATTGTCAGTAAATTAAACATTACCCACTGTAAAGTGAAGTGTCCACAAATTTTATTTGTTATGGGTGTTCACCAATAAGTATACTGCTTCCATTTTTGTAAAGCGTCCAAACAACCTGTATTTGTATATTTTGTGTTGTATAGTATAACAATGTTTGTGTTTGATGCAATAAAGTTTTGGTTTATGTTTTCTTTTTCCACAAGCCAGATCTAATTCCCAAATGATATTTTGCAAGTTATCTGCCACTGCACAGGGACCTATAAGCCTCTGGTTTGTAAAGGAAGCACCGACTTGTTTTCAAGTTGGCAATCCTTTTGATCAACCCACAAATTTGATACTTGTTCAGTGCCAAGCAGAACCTTGCAATTCCCTGTGCACATCTGACCTTAATCCCTTAGCACCATCTTTGTTTCCCCATGTGACATCTCTTTCACTGAACTATGCATCTGATATAAGGTGATTATTTGAACTCTGTGATCTTGTCGCCCAACTCACAACTGTTCAATTGCATCTTTTAATAGGACTCACAGGCTGTATGTTTGAAATATGACTTAAAAAGCCCAGGCTCAGACTCCACATAAGCACCCACATATGACAGTAAAGACAAAGAATTGGAGTTGGATGATATTTAAGATGAACAGACGCTGATGGAGGATTTCAGGACGATGGTCACTCTGACAATGAGGACGAATACTTGAGCTTCATAACAAATGACATTAGACAGTGACATTTTTAGGATACTGTACCAGATGACATTAGATAGAGACATTTTTAGGATACTGCACCAGATGACATTAGACAAAGACATTTTTAGGATACTGCACCAGATGACATTAGACAATGACATTTTTAGGATACTGTTCCAGATGACATTAGACAATCACATTTTTAGGATACTGTACCAGATGACATTAGATAGCGACATTTATAGGATACTGCACCAGATGACATTAGATAGAGACATTTTTAGGATACTGCACCAGATGACATTAGACAATGACATTTTTAGGATACTGCACCAGATGACATTAGTGACATTTTAGGATACTGCACCAGATGACATTAGTGACATTTTAGGATACTGCACCAGATGACATTAGACAATGACATTTTTAGGATACTGTACCAGATGACATTAGATAGTGACATTTTTAGGATACTGCACCAGATGACATTAGACAATGACATTTATAGGATACTGTTCCAGATGACATTAGATAGAGACATTTTTAGGATACTGTACCAGATGACATTAGACAGTGACATTTTAGGATACTACATCAGATGACATTAGACAGACATTTTTAGGATACTGCACCATGTGACATTAGACAATGACACATTTCGAATACTGTACCAGATGACATCAGACAGTGACAAATTTTGGATACTGTACCAGACTGTATTAGACAGAGACATTCATATGACACTGTGAGTAACAAAAGTATGGACTTGATTTATTTGACATGTAAAATTATAATATTATTAGATAATATGAATTGGATCATTCTGGGCTTCTATTTTCAGACCAGTATGTGACCTATAGCAGAATTCATGAATTTATAATATAAACAGATTTAAATGATCGAGCTGTATGGATTTCTATGACATGAGGTTGGCCAAAATGTAAGTTCATTTTTTGAGACATATTCCACTCAATAACATCCATCCATCCAGTCTTTATTACAAAGTGTAACTCTAGCTCACCTTCAGAGAGATCTGACTTGCAAATGCATCCCAAACTAGAAGAGGGTCAAAGTGAAATTAGCTTCCCACAGCCCTAAAAAGGGTGGGTGGGTCGGTTGACTTATCATTTAGCTGACTTATAATCGAGTGTGTGTGTGTATATATATATATATATATATATATATATATATATATATATTCCCCCACATCCTTAGCTGGACGGATCTGTTGACCAAAGATCTGGTCTATGTTGTATACTTGTTCTGTGCAAGTGTAAATAGTATCTCTGCCTCTTACCCTTCTGTGATCAAATCGGAAAGACATTGTCCCTTTCTTGGGATTAATACTGCTGGCCTCTGGATTGATGACAGGGGCCACAGTAATGGGTTCCTCCTGACCCCAAAAGGAGTATTGGCAGAACACAAAATGTGACAACTCCCTTGGAAGGCCCTTGGCTCCATGGATACAAACCTACAATGGATTTAAGATTTTTAATGCAAAAGAGTGTGTGTGTGTGTGTGTGTGTCTGTGTGTGTGTGTGTGAGAGAGAGAGATAGAGACAGAGAGAGATAAATCTGTTGCAAATATATATTATTTAAAACACCCAATACAAAAAAAGGATACGTCCTAAATCTGCGTGAATAGATTCCCTTTTGGACTGAATAGGATTAATTTGAAATTTTAATTATTCATGCAAAGCAAAATTTTGGAACTATCAAGTTTGATCATTAAATGATCTCTTCTTAAAGCAAAGCTAGACAAAATATTAAAATTCTGTAATTTTCTTTGATCATTAAATTTCTTTTGCATGCTTTAAAAGGAGTTATTTCAAAATCTAAATAAGTAAGGTCTTCGTTTAAGAGCTTATAATGGAATGTGACTGAAGACACAAGTGTTATTTCATTTATTTGGAATCAAGTTCTACATTTGTGTATTTTAAACTAAAGCTGTATACAGTTTTCATCATTACACAAATTACAAGTCAGCAGAGTCAGACAGAGATATCTTTCCCCAGTTATGTAAAGGCTTTCACAGTACCCTGTGATATATAGCATTGTTAATTTTTACAGTAATGCTAGTACCCTATGGGCAATTACCCTCAACTCATATATTATGTATGGTATCACAACCTCATTTTTATACTACTTTTTATGCTAATACCCAAGGCCAAATACCTCAAATTTGCACAGGATGAAAAGCTGACTCCTTCTATTAAATAAAAATAGAAATGGGAATACTGATGATGAATTTTGTATCATTTCTTAGCATGACACAATAACTGAGATCACGTTTTCTGTAACAGAAATCCTGCAAGGCCAACTTACAGCAAGCCATAAATCACAAAAGATTTCCGAAGATCTCATACTTTTTACTGATTTTCTTAGCATTAAAGAAATGTTATTGTGATTGTTAAAAATATTATTTCTTTCCTGATTTAATGAGACAGAATTAGCAACCATGTCATTGTACTTAAATTCTATTCTAAATCCAGTCTCTGTTACAGTTCATAGCACTAAGTACACCAAAATAAAAGATGTGACATCATATCAATAACATCATGTAACTATCATTTCAAACTGACAACATATCAATGATATAATGTACTTGTCATTTCAAAGTGACATCACATAAATGACATCATAAGGTACTGATGAAATTTCGAGTTGAGCATTAATGGTTGATTTAACAATAAGTGTCTTAAATCTTAAGACCTTTCATTAACTTCACTTTAAAACTTGATTTACACAAAATCTGAATAATGTTCAAATAATGCTGCTGCTATCACTACCCAGAAAATTTCAAACTATCTGAGACTGCAACAATGGCAAAAATGGAAACAACATTTTTGATAAACATATACAGGAGTGTCAAACATTTTTACAAGAGAGGTCACAATGAAATATTTCCTTATGGAGCCAGTCAGGAAATTTCAGAAAGATAAGGCATTAGAAGGCACAAGATTAGGCACAACTTGTGAAAGGATGGCAGGCTGGATTCTGGCTCACAGGTCATGTGTGTGTGCTTTTGGATTTTTAACATAGTTTTAATAATTTGAGTCATATCACTACAATGTCTGCAGTGTGGAATTCTATAGTGATGTCTCCTACCGGGGTATCATACCACAGACATGTAACATGATGTCCCACCCAGTCACATTATCCTGACACCAGGCCAACCAGTCCTAACACTAACCTCTTAATGCTGAGTGCCAAGCAAGGCAGTTACCAGTACCATTTTTATAAGTCTTAGGTATGACTCAGCTAAGGTTCGAACCTATGACCTCCTGCATCTGAGGCAAGATGCTCTAACCACTTAGTTTGAAACATGCAGTATCTAGGGACCAAACTGACAGAAATAAATTTAAAAGAGAAGCAGAATCACCAAGAATTTTTTAGTGTCGTTCAGTGCTTTGCTTGTTCATATGTCTGTCCAAAAAGTTTGGTTAAATTTATGCTCTAAGTTCTTAGTGGTAGGGAATGCATACTCCATGAAAATATTCTAATTTCTTTGATGTGTATACAGTGAAGAAACTTGGTGCACAATCTTCCACTCACCCTGACAATCATTGGTGAACCAACTGGAGTACCAGCAACTGTGGAACCCTCTTCATCGGAGTCCTCTACATGTATATCAGCAAATCGGTCCAGCATATCGCCCCCAAGCTTGGAAATTTCAACATGAAGTTTTCCTGCCACCTATTAAAGCATTTATTTAAAACACAGTGCAAAAAGTTTTCATTCCGGCAGAAACACAGCTGTTTTTATTACAACATGAAACCTCATTTGTTGAATAAATAAGAGCATACATAAGTACAAAGCCATTTTTTAATTTATTCTTGGTTCTATATTTAAATTTTCTGAAAATAAAAAACTACAAATGGAAGGAGAGATTTTTAATTCCATAATCTTTTTCTACAAAACCAATGTGACTGTGTATAAATAAACTAAAGAATTAATGGTGCAGAATGTCTCACATATGGTATGGATTATTACAAAAGATTTTTTTTTCAATAAGACTTTCTTCCCTACAAAAAAATAATGAAAATGAACACTTAGAAGTTCAAATAAAAAAAACAAAACAATAACTGACAATTATACGAACAGTAGAACAGACTGACCTATATCTGGTGCCTGATAATGGGAATACAGACATTACCAATACAGCTAATATTTTTCAAGTTATGAAAGTACCTTCCTTATCTCCTGAACAGAAGGGCAGATAACTGGTAATAAGTTTAAGACAGACTTACCTCCTCCTTCTAAAAACAAGCTTGCCAGCTGAAGAATAAATCCCCTTTACTTTCTGAACTTATGGGGAGACAATCTTGGTGTATTTCAGAATTTACTTACCTCCCCCTTCTTTCACCTTGCAAGCTGATTTTTGTAACATTGTGGTTTAGTTTAATAAGGTACATGAAAAACTCTAAAAATAAATTAGGCAGTTGCAAATTAATAATATTTCATTGAATATATGAGGAAATACTATTGGTGTGATATTGTGACTTACCTCCCCTTGCTGGCTGATGATTGGCACATGGTAGTCAAGTTTGACATCATAGAAGAGACATTCCAAGAACACATTTGCCACTCCTATCAAATTATGGTTTTCTTGAGATTCATAAAATGGGTCACCCCTCTGTAGTGGGCCATCATCCTATAAAATGAACATACAATGGGTCACCCCTCTGTTTGTGTTATCATCTTTTGAGAAAAGCATAAAATGACTCATTATACAAAACGTATCCACTTTTATCATGTTTTTTTTTCAGGATCAGCATGTCCTGTACAAGTCATTACCAAAACGTCTGGTTCATAATGCCCTGTACAAGTCATTACCAATACTTCTGATTCAGTATGCCCTATAAAAGTCAATACTAGTACCTCTGACCACTCCGGTGGCCTAGTGGTTAGAATGTCTTCCTCAGATGAGGGAGGTCACAGGTTTGATCCCTGGTCAAGTCATACCAATGACTCATAATAAATTGGTACTAACAGCTGCCTCGCATGGCGCTCAGCATTATGAGGCTAGTGTTAGGACTGGTCGGCGTGGTGTCACGATAATGTGACTGGGTGGGACATGGTGCTACATATCTGCAGCATTGATGCCCCAGTGTTAGACATCATTATAAACTGCCACACTGCAGACATCACAGCGAAATGACTGAAATTTTTTAAAGCTATGTTAAAAATCCAAATCTCACACACACACACACACACACACACACCCCTGGTTCAGTATACCCTATTCAAGTTAATGCTAATACTTACTTGAAACATCATGCTTAAAATGACTCTGAATTTCTCATTCTATGACTCACCTGATCAAACATAGTGCTATAAATAAAACCCCATAAACCCCACAGATTAGAACAATCATCTATAACAAGAAAAGTAATTTTTTAAGTTAGATTCTTTAATGACTCTGAATCAATAGGCATTTATACTTAATTAAAACAAATTTAATGCTTTTTATTTCATCTAAATGAGCCTGAAAACTGAAAGCGATGACTGGAAGAATTTACCAAAATCCCAACTAGAACTTTAATTGTGTGCTGATGAAAAACCCTGCCTTACAAGTAATAATCTAACAATGCCTATAATTGTATGTGACATAAACACTTGTGATACAAATGTATACCAAGTTTCATCATGATACAAATGTATACCAAGTTTCATCATGATACAAATGCATACCAAGTTTCATCATGATACAAATGTATGCCAAGTTTCATCATGATACAAATGCATACCAAGTTTCATCATGATACAAAAGTATACTGAGCTTCATCATGATACAAATGCATACCAAGTTTCATCATGATACAAATGCATACCAAGTTTCATCATGATACATATGCATACCAGGTTTCACCATGATACAAATGCATACCAGGTTTCACCACGATACAAATGCATACCAAGTTGTATCGAGGTATTTCAAATGGTTCAGAAGATATTAACTCTCAAGAGTGTGACATCATTTTCGACACGCAATTTTTCTTTTTATAATGGCAAATAATCCTGAAAGGCTGATCAGACAAACCCCATTCTTTTGTAAATGTACAAGATAAAGTATATAGTCATAATAACATAGCATGCTAAGTTTTATGAAGAAACATGTACCTCCAATAGTTAAGGAGAAATAAAGTGCAAATACAGTTTTCAAACATTGAGAGATAACTCTAATCTGACAAAACCATATCTCATAAGGGACACAAAGTCTTGCCAATACACAAATGCACACCAAGCTAAAATGAAGATATATCAACAGGTACCAGAAAAGAGCATGATTGCAGAAAGGATGGAACGACAATTCTTAACAACAAGAAGGTCAGAGCCCACCTGTTGAACCCATAATTGAACCATTGCTATGTAAGACATGTGACTTTGATCCAAAAGTCAAAACGCAGAGCAACCATTTTGCAGAATGAATCATTCTAGCTTTAAAATAATTCATACTAAGAATGAAGAATATACAGCATGGGGTGTAGGAAATATCAGAAATAGTATCATATGCAGCATAGTGTGTGTCCATCCTGATTACTGACCAATGACCTTGTGACTGACCATGACTGTGACCTCAGACCTTTGGACCCCATATCTATTGATTTCTTTATTACCCTATGTGCAAGCCATCTACAAAGTTTGGGCAAGGAACATGCACTAGAACAAAAGTTAATGTACTAGAACAAAGCTATTCTACAAAACCAATTTTCCTCTAAACCACAATGACCCTGATCTTTGACCTATGACAAAATATCAATAGATTTCTTCCACACCTTGACAGGTATATATAATAAAAAGCTTAACCAAAACCTAATGGCACATGTTCTATGACTGTGACCCTGATTCTAATGTCATAGGCAGTGCAGAGTGTTAAATGCACTGTGTCAGCTGTGTATTATAGATTGATTCTTTTTATGATAAGAATCTATCAAGGGATTTAGTAAATATTTGCAAAAGTGATAAGAAAGCAGGTTGTTGAATGAAATCCCTAGCTTCTTATGACAAATATGATGAGAATTTATCAAATGCTTTAGAAAATATTATACAATTAAACTTTTTTTAAAACCAAAACCTTAAAAAAAACTCATAATGATGACAATGACACTTTTGCCACTGACAACAACAGGAAAGCAACTGTTAAGTCTCACCACTAATGTGTAACTGTTATGTCTCACTGTCCACTAATGTGTATCTGTTTTGTCCTTCTGACCACTAATATGGTTCAATACAAATGGGGTTAACTCTTCAAATGATCAGATAGCCACCATCTTTTACAGGGCATCAAGCCAGTCATGATACAAAAGGACAGAATCTTTCACTGATATCGCAAGGAGTTCAGGAGATGTTAGTAAAGTGGGATGGATGGATGGACGGATGGACAGACAAACACATAATCTGTCTCCAATAGATCTCCAAACATTATTTGGTAGATGGGATATAAAAAGCCATATTACACTAAAAGCACTGCCTGCCCATGGCACTACAAGCAGCATCACTTCTAAAATTTACTGCAAAAAAATCTTTCTTAAGGAATAAATATTACCAAAAACTTGAAGACAAGATACACTAGCTGCTAAAGTTAGTAAGAAGACAAAGAATAATGTCCCACTACCTGAACATGATAGTCAAAACTATTCTAATAGTACACACCTGTCAAGAACACAAAATTACTTGCTTGTCCTGAGCACAAAATTAAATGGCTGTCACAAACACAAAATTACTTGGCTTTATGCATACATTTTTACCAGTATAACTATGATATAACCTGAATTAATCAACCAGTGTTATTACAATAAAGTTGACATATCCACAATGACATGGAATGGACAAATAACGTATCCAAAGCAAGGTCACAACGCAGTCGGACTAAAGCCTTCACAGACTCTACCAAGCATCTCAGTGACACAAAGCTTCATTTTCATGATACTATTCCATTCTGTATCAGATCTATTTCATATATTCAGACTTTTTTGCAAATTAAACAAGAAGGTCAAGTACCTGCATTTCAAGCCCACAACAAAAGCATTGCATATAACATGATCTCAACTCTAATTGTCTTGGCTTCATAATGTTTCATCCCATGTATGAATAAAATCCATCAAAAAATTTAGTAAACATATGCAAATAAGAGAACGTCAACCAAAACCCTAATGCACATTTCTGTATGACTGCGACCTTGAGCAGAAGACATGTCATAGAATGAATTGCTTACTAGCTTTCAAGGTCATAGTTGTAAGCAAACATATCATAAAACAAAGTCTCCATAACTTGTAATTATATAATGCAAATTTTTTTACAACTGTGACCTTGACCCCCCCCCCCCAAAAGATGAAATCTATAATATTTCATCCCAAGTATAAAGAACATCCATTTGTGGGTTTAGGTAAAACAAGGCAATGAAAAATGATGGCGATGATGACAGCAGAATGGCAACCACATTGTCTTCCGTCTCACTAACATGAGCCTGATAGCAAGAAAACTAGCCATACCAATACACCTGGATTGCAATGACTGTCAATAGCAATATGACTGGATTGCAAAGACTGTCAATAGCAATATGGCTGGATTGCAAAGACTGCCAATAGCAGTATGGCTGGATTGCAAAGACTGCCAACAGCAATATGGCTGGATTGCAAAGACTGTCAATAGCAATATGACTGGATTGCAAAGACTGCCAACAGCAATATGGCTGGATTGCAAAGACTGCCAATAGCAGTATGGCTGGATTACAAAGACTGCCAACAGCAATATGGCTGGATTGCACAGACTGACAATAGCAGTATGACTGGATTGCACAGACTGCCAACAACAATCTGGTTGGATTACAAAGACCACCAATAGCAACATGGCTGGATTGCACAGACCACCAATAACAATATGGCTGGATTGCACAGACCACCAATAACAATATGGCTGGATTGCACAGACCACCAATAGCAATATGGTTCAACTGCAAAGATTTGTTTTACCTAAATGGGTAGTTTTCCTCTAATGTATCAATGCAACAAGGTACTTTAATCCGCAGGCAAGGAAACTGAGTTAAAGACAAAGGCTAATTCAGATCACTAGAGGGTAAAATAATGGTCACAATAATCTGTTTGATTCAGGTATTAAACAGAGGTCACAATGATCTGTTTGATTCAGGTGAAAAGAGGACACATTGATCAGTTTGATTCAGGTGAAATTGAGGACACAGTTATCTGTTTGATTCAGCTGGAAATGAGGACACAGTGATCTGTTTGATTCAGGTGAAAATGTGGACATAGTGATCTACTTGATTGAGGTATTAAATAGAGGTCACAGTGATCTATTTGATTCAGGTGAAACTGAAGACCCTGTATCTGTTTGATCCACGTGTGTAATACTCTTCAATTGACATTTAATACCAAGTGATAAGACTACTGGCAAAGTTGATTCAGAAACTCAAATTTACTGGTTAATGCACATCACTGAAGCATGAAATTCAGGTCATAGTGACCTACATTTTATTGACAGGTGTATTACACCTCATTATCCATCTATATTCCAAGCAAATGAACACTGCAGGTAGCAGAGTCCTAGAAACTGAGCTAAATGCAAACCATAACCAAAGTGTCAACACCATACACATGGACAGACATCAAACAATCAATACAAAGGTCACAACTGCTTTGCAATACAGCCAACAATAGCAGTATATGTTCAATTTTCTATTTGCAGTTCATGACAGATTGTAGGCAAAGCTTCTGCAACTACCAATGGCCATGGAAAAAAAAAATATGGTACCCATATAAAAAAGCATGAAAAGCTTAAAACTTTCTATTTACCTGTATATCTGTCTATCGGAAAAACGAGAATTGCAATAAAAAAAATGAGTACTATTGGTTTTATAAAACAGGATTATAATGTTAATGAAACAGTATGCATACAAAGTAAAATTCAACATTACCTAAATATCATACGTTTTCTTATTAGTTCAACTTTGTATATGCATTCATGTATGTATGTACATACTGTTCTCTCATCTTTACGATGGGGAGGAGGTATGGACTACATCTCTATATTGTAGAAAATATTTCATGGAAATTGAACATGAAAAATTCATCATCAAAACTTGTAAATGTAACCTTGATATACATCAAAAATGGTGGCAAGTGCCCAGACATTTGGAATTAGCAACATGAAATTTGCAACTTTTGATAAAAAGTCATGTATTTTGTGAAATTTTCTTTTTAAAAAATTCGACAAATACTCTGTAAACAAAAATATTTTAGGAAATATCAATAATGTAATAATCATGTCCACAAATCAGAGATCAAAATATAGTTGGTACTTAACTAGGTTCCCACAGTAAAGCCTGTGGACATAGCTCTGATGGTAGACTGACACTTTTCACATTTTAATACAAGAGGGAATAACACAGTTAAGATTATTACACTGAAACCAAATTAAAATATGACTAAAACACAAATTTCACAGACAAAACTTATTCCATTGCTACTTATTTCTTGAGGTATTGCCAACAGTATGCATAAGTGACATTTTGACTAATCAAAATTTTACCAAAAACTTATTTACAGTAAAGAAAATTTAATAAAATAATAGACTTCTTATTATAAGCTGAGAATTTACAAATGTTGATTCAAATTTCCCAAAACTAACAGCCATGTCTGACGATAAAATTAGCAATATATCAGGGTTTCATCTACCAATTCAAATCACATTACTTCACATAAATTAAAAAGGGTAAAAAATCTTTTGGCATCTTCTAGCAAAAGAACGGGCTCCATGCCTGCCTCTATATAATATGCGAGTTTATGAGTTATCCAGGCATGCGTTATCAATGGAGCTGCATAACTGTAAACATGAGGAACTAAAGGCAAAAATAATGACAGGTATGTTATATCCTGCAACATGCAAATAAATAAAAATATAAAAAGTAAAAAAATCTTGCAAATATGCTGTCAAATTTTCTTGGGAAGATCCTCATAATAAAGTTCCTTTAGCAAATTCACATAAAATTACAGCATGACTTGAACAAGGATGGACAAACCAGCATGTAACGAGATGCACAACTAAACACAAAATTTTTGGACTTCATTCATGTTAAACTAAAATAAAATGCAGCTGAGCAATCATTCTTGTACACTCTGCTCATGTAAGTAAATAGCACATGCTAACATATGATACCCTTAAGTGATGTGTCTGTACCTTCCTGTAGTTAATTCCAATTTGCTACCCTGATTACCTGTTATGTATCTGTACTCTCCTTATGTTAATAACTAAACTTTTATTGTTTAGCACAAAAGACTGGTATAATATTTCCCAAGACACCTATTAAATTCATTACATATTTCTGAGATTATTAAACGTCATAAAATGTTTTCCTCTCTACATATTTTATTGCACAGTATATTTTTAGTGTCTAAATACAACAGAACAGGTATTCACCATGTCTGGTTTAAATTTGTGAATAATCTGAAAAACTTTATAAGATTAAAGATTAAGTCTTTATCTTGAAAAAATAATTATTCTGTTATCCTCATAAATTCTGTAGACTTACAATATTGGAAAATGCTTTTAACAGACTCCCTTCATGAAATGTACCTAAATTTTCTAATGCACATATAATACATTCTTCTGCAAATTTTATTCATATACATTGTGATAACTAAAAAATCAATCCCTCAAATTCATGACTTTACTAAAATAACAGTCTGTACAAACCATTCTCATGTTTGTGACCTCAGAGAATTCAAAACTACAAAAAATGTGGTCTGACAGCATTGTAAGTTTTCAAAGTTACTTTGTATATATATGCTCAGACTTAACTGCTCTATTTAAATTATTATGAATTCAAAAACTGTGGATAAGAATTTAATGAATCTGCTATCTTACACCCTGGTTTGGAACTGAATTTTTTTATATAAATGGGTATTTTGCAAATAAAACAATAAACCTACTACAGTAGACTCAATCTTAATTATCAAAACGTTAATCACGATTTTTAGAACATATAAAACATCTCAATGACCAAGACTAATTCAGGATATATTCAATTAATATATGGCTGTATTTCAGTGTTATTACACACATCAAGTACCATCATTTTAAAACGTGCATGAAATATCCAGACCTTGTTCCAACAGCATAGTTATGCTGTGCGAATGTGACAAAAACTGTGCTAAAGCAAGGAGCAATATGCTGACATGAAGTCTTTTTGTGTAATTTGAATGTATTTAAAAATGTATGCATTTTAATTCAATTGGCATAATTACACAAATATGCTGCTTAACATGTACAGTTATGTGAATTCCATTAACTGGTTTACTTCCAAGGTTTCTGTTGTTATGAAATCCAATTCTTTTACGTGGTTTACTTGGTAGCTTTTGACGAGTTAAATAAGTAGTATATGCACGAAAGATGGAGTAATATTCCATCATTTGATTTTTTTTCTTTTTCTTTAAGCAGAAGAAGTCAATTTTTGTGGCTGAAACTTTCGAAGGTGTATAACCTGAAGATTCTTCACTGAAGCAAAGAACAGGCATGACAGAAGAAAGAAAATAAAAAAAAAAGCCATGCAAGAAGCAAACACAAACCGAATCAGAGTCATCATCATTCTCCTCTACCCGCATTGGAAGTCCCTGATTCTTCCTTTCCTCGTACATGTCCCGCATGTCAATGATTTTGTTCTCAAACTTATCCATGGACCAGATCTGACTGCCACGGCCTTTGCGCCGTACTAAAATGGCTGGCTCACTCACAAATGCTCCTCTCTGTGAAGGAAAACTGACAGCAGTGAGCACACAGTAATTTGGTATAGACTGGAGAAACTGAAAGCAGTAAAATCCTGTAGTGATATGGATTCAATACATATATCTCCAACATGAATCTGATTTGTCTCCCTTTACGGCACATGGAAAGCGAGAAAGGTATAAATGAGTGGTTTAACAAAATATGTAATAAAAGTGAATCAATGATCAATGGTGTATACAATTTATCACATGTCTGTGATGGTGGTTACAATTAGAATCAATGGTCAATACAACCTATCATATGCATATAATTACAATACAACAAGCCTGAACTACAAATTAAAGATTCTCAAATATTTAAATAATTCAATAACCTAGGTTACTTTGACTGTTAGGATCTGCTGGTACACTCAAAATAATAATTTCTCTCTGAAATTCTGTAAGGTAAAAAACATGGAATTCTTTTTTGAAGTTCTAACAGGAAATTTATATATATTCAAATTAGGAAAAAGCTAGTTTTGTCATTGTGGATGTGGATGAATTTCAACCCCAAAACAGGCCAAGAAAATTTCCTGAAATGCAATTCAAAAGGTACATTCTCTCTAACATGTTCTATTTTTCATGCACTTTCAATACTCAAAAGTCTGCATGTTCAATTATACTTTATACTTGGATCTTTCAAACTATTATAAGGCAATTAGCTACATAACATTTCTTGTTATATGGCAAAAATAGTTATATTTATATTTGGATTTTTCAAACTATTATACTGTTACAAGGCAATTCACCATATCACCATCCTCTTTTATGGCAAGTATGGTCAATTATATTTATATTTGCATTTTTCAAACTATTATAAAGCATATCACTATATCACATTTCCTGTTACATGGAATGCATGATCAATTATACTTTGGATTTGAATTTTTGTCAAACTCTTCATAAGGTAATTCACTAAATCACAATTCCTGTTAAAAGGCAAATATGGTAATTTGCGAAAAAAAGTAAGATATGAAGTATTAAAGGCATCAGTAGTAATTTGTCACAATCACAAATAACGGCAAACTTACCCTTCTGTTTGGACTCAAATTCGAAGCTGGAATCTGCAGGGTGACATGGAATTCTGTCTTTTTGCCCATCTCTTGTGCCAGAAAATTGGCTTCTCTGACCAAAGAATTGGCTTTTACAACCTCCTCTCGTAGCTTGGCCAAACTCTGCTTAAATAATTTGTCCCTGAAAAAATATGATCGACTGATTACTAATGCAATGAATGTTATATGGTGCTGAGGCAACTGGATTAAAGCCATGGCCAGAGGTATTCCACAGTGGTCAACACAATCTGTGGTGGGCCCATTGCCCTAACCACTAAGAAAAAAGAATGTTTCTGTGTCAATCAATGTTACTGAATGCTAAAACTTTTGGACATCTTTGTTACAAAAGGCCTGAAGTGAGCCTGAGATCGTTTACCTTACTGACATTTACCTCAAACCAAATGCCAGGAGAGTTAGCAAGAAATCTGTAAGAGCATGATGCATTTTTGACAGGTTCTTCTATTATTTAGTAATGACACACATACTGAATGGCTGATCAGGATCATTTGTGTTTGTGTTTTGGATTTTTAACATAGCTTTAACAATTTTTCAGTCACACTGCTACAATGTCTGCAGTGCGGCAGTTTATGGTGATGTCAAGCACTGAGGCCGCAGATGTGTGGCTTCTTGTCCCACCCAGTCATATTGTCCTGACACCAGTCCTAGCACTATCCTCTTAATGCTGAGTGCCAGGGCTACCAGTCCTAGCACTATCCTCTTAATGCTGAGTGCCAGGGCTACCAGTCCTAGCACTATCCTCTTAATGCTGAGTGCCAGGGCTACCAGTCCTAGCACTATCCTCTTAATGCTGAGTGCCAGGGCTACCAGTCCTAGCACTATCCTCTTAATGCTGAGTGCCTAGCGAGGCAAAAGTTAGAACCATTTTCGAACCCGCGACCTCCCACATCTGGGACAGACACTCTAATCACTAGGTCACCGGAGCAGTCTGACCAGGATCATTTTGTCACAGAATAAGGCGAGAAATAACTTGGTTTTGCCTTAGATCTATTTTTGACCATTATTCGTTGTGCATGCGTACAAAGTTACCTGGGGTGAATAATTGTTTCTCCAGGTAAGCGACTGTACAAGCATGTATCTCGTCGGAATCTACATGCGATGAGATTCACGAAAAGCATGAGTATTTTACCCTGACTATTACTCACTCTCCTATGGATTTAAGGTTGATTCTATTTCAAACTGACACATTGGTCATTTGGATCTTGTCGAGGAGTGTATGTTCTCCATTTTTGTCTACAGCCATAGGGCTGTGTATGTGGATGCATAGCGGTGGAGCTGTGTATGTGGATTCATAGCGGTGTAGCTGTGTGTGGATGCACAGATGTATAGCTGTGTAGCTGTGCGTATGTGTATGCAGGTACATCAGACTGACGGTCTGGCTGTCTGTATGTCTGTATGGGGTGGAATTAAGTCCATACAAGGAAGGAACTGCATGATGTATAAACTTGTGCACATGGTGGATCCGTGAAGGGTGGATGGGGCCAAAACAAGTGAGCCGACCCAGGAATTCCAGAGAACTGTGTGGTTTTGACAAATGGACTCATAAACCAAGTCAAATGGTTTCAGATGCAAGTTTTTACAAATAGTTATCATATGACTGAGTCACGAGTCATTGTCTGGTGCAATCGTTGTATTGTTTAACACTGAAAGTATTTGTTTCAATTGATGATGTTTTAATTGAATACAATTGAGTTATGTTATCATCACATGAGATTATTTGAGTCTCGTTTACATTCCAGGAGATTATGTGAATCTCAATTTCATTTACATTACATGAGATTATGTTAATCTCAATCTCGGTTACAGTATGTGAGATTATGTGAATCTCACTTTCATTTTGAATATTTGCATTTCACTTTCATTTATGTTTTTCATTTGGGAATGTGTTAGTAATTGAATGAGTCATGTGTTTGGAGTGTGAAAGAATCACTATATATATATTTTTTTATCAATTCATTTCATAAACCTACATCATTCATCACACTGTGTTTGTGTTGTTCATTTAGTCCAAAAAGAAAAGCCTACTCGGTTTCAATTCTGTTACACATTTCTGCAAACTTGGAAGCCTGATGCCAGAATGTTTTACTAGAAATATGTTCAAAAGTTTCTTTTATTTTAAGTAATGGTGAGCAAATATGAGAACTGATTGGCATAATTTTGGTTAACTTCAGCTGACCTCTTTTCAACAGGAAGTCATCATGTTATTTTTCTATTCTTACTATCAGTTTAACACATACCAACAATATTGTAAGAAAATCTTGGAAGGTCTTCATGCCAGAATGTTGTCAAATCATTTTCACCATATCTGTTTATATATTTTCTATTCTAAAAATAGCAGTCATATTTTATGGTGTTTCAGAATCACTTGTAAAAATTTTACAAAGTCAACAAGCCAGGACGCTCCAGCAAAATTTTGGTTCATAATGGTCAAATGGTTTCTGAGAAGCTGAAAATCATAAATGTTAATGGATCATGAATGAGGACCAGACAATGGTTAGACAGTTGATTGTCACAGAGTCCTACAATAAGTTCACATGGACTTACAGCCTGGTGAGCTAATAAAACATTGTGACTAAATGGCTGGCTGCATTTAAATTGAATTTACCTCAATTCATCACTTATACTTGTATACAAGTCAATCCCCTTGTTCAGACATCAAATGATTTATCTATGATCCTTTTATCAGTCGGAGGGGGGTAAATGCTATGAAAAATACTGGTTGTCAATAATAATCATATTAATTGATGTATAAGTCGAGGTTTCGTCCAAAAGTCTGGCTTTAATTCAGTAAGGAACAGTAGTTGGGTTCTCTGAAAATTTCTCATCATCAATCAATGACTTCAATGGTGTTCAAAACTACCATGATTTTGAAAGATTTTAAACAGCTCTTTGGCTGAGAAGTGGACCATCTTTCTGTGTAATTCAAATGTTTCTGGAAAAAATCTAAACTCGTCTATATCATTCTGGCTAGTGTCAATGCATACAACCAGTAAAGATGGGGTTATTTTAATTGTCTATATCATTCTAGCTAGTGTCAATGCATATACCCAGTCAAAACTGTGTTATTTTAATTATGTTTACATCATTCTAGCTAGTGCCAATGCATATGACCAGTAAAGTTAGGTTATTTTAATTGCCTACATCATTCTAGCTAATGTCAATGCATACAACCAGTACAAATGGGATTATTTTAATTATGTCTACATTATTAAGTTACTGTCAACGCATTGCTATAGAAAAATAGTTGGATGAATAATTGTTCCTTATTACAATAATGAGAATAAGGAAATTTGATCACCAAAAATTGTAATGGAAGCCTACATTATGAATATTACAGGTTTAAAATTTGGGAATGTCTTTGTACCTCTCTTGTGCCCACTGTTGATATTTTTTTTGGATTCCACTCTGTGAGCTAGTTGGGGTAAGACGATTCATGTCGAGAGCTGGAAATGGTCCGGATGGTGTTCCTGGAGACATCAGCTGATTGCGTAACATTTGCATTTGCTGTTCATACATCTGACGCTGTTTCTCTAATGCCTCTGCAAAAAAATGATGAGTATTCCTGTAGAGACAAAACACACATATCCTGAGAAAAACTGGGGCCATTTTATGTACTTATGTCCCCCTGCAATAATCAAGATAGGAAAATTTGTGCAAATTTGTGAGAAATGGTCAGTTTGAGTTGGGACAAAAATTGCAAAGGATGCAAAAGAATAAACAAACTCTAAATCACAGCTTTGAATACCAATGACTGATTCATTACTGACCAACTGGTATCGAATGGTGAATTCAATTACCGATTCATTTACTGACTAACTAGTATCCAATGGTGAATTCAATGACTAACCAACTGGTATCCAATGGTGAATGACAGATACATTAACTGACCAAGTGGTATCCAATAGTGTATTCAATGACTGATTCATTCCTGACTGACTTGCATCCAAAGATGAATTCAGGGATGAATTCATTTATTGACTGATTGGCATCCAATGTTGAATTCGATGACCGATTAATTTACTGACTGGCTGATATCCAATGTTGAATTCAATGACTGATTCATTTACTGACTGATATCCAATGTTGAATTCAATGACCGATTCATTTATTGACTGCTATCCAATGTTGAATTCAATGACCGATTCACTGATTGACTGACTGATATCCAATGTTGAATTCAATGACTGATTTATTTACTGACTGATATCTAATGTTGAATTCAATGACTGATTCAGTTTACTGACTGACTGATATCCGATGTTGAATTCAACAACCGATTCATTTACTGACTAACTGATATCCACTGTTGAATTCAAGGACTGATTCATTTACTGACTGACTGATATCCAATGTTGAATTCAAGGACTGATTCAGTTTACTGACTGACTGATATCCGATGTTGAATTCAACAACCGATTCATTTACTGACTAACTGATATCCAATGTTGAATTCAAGGACTGATTCATTTACTGACTGACTGATATCCAATGTTGAATTCAAGGACTGATTCATTTACTGACTGACTGATATCCAATGTTGAATTCAAGGACTGATTCATTTACTGACTGACTGATATTCAATGTTGAATTCAATGACTGATTAATTTACTGACTGACTGATATCCAATGTTGAATTCAAATGACTGATTCATTTACTGACTGACTGATATCCAATGTTGAATTCACTAACCGATTCATTTACTGAGTGACTGATATCTAATGTTGAATTCAATTACTGATTAATTTACCGACTGATATCCAATGTTGAAATGAATGACCGGTTCATTTATTGACTGACTGATATCCAACTTTGAATTCAATGACTGATTCATTTATTGACTAACTGATATCCAATGTTGAATTCAAGGACTGATTCATTTATTGACTGACTGATATCCAATGTTGAATTCAAGGACTGATTCATTTACTGACTGACTGACATCCAATGTTGAATTCAATGACCGATTCAATTATTGAATGACTGATATCCAATGCTGAATTCAATGACTGATTCATTTATTGACTGACTGATATCTAATGTTGAATTCAATGACCAATTCATTTACTGACTGATATCCAATGTTGAATTCAAGGACTGATTCATTGACTGACTGACTGATATCCAATGTTGAATTCAATGTTGAATTCAATGACCAATTCACTGACTGATTGACTGATATCCAATGCTGAATTCAATGACTGATTCATTTACTGACTGACTGATATCCAATGTTGAATTCAACGACCGATTCATT
Organism: Megalonaias nervosa; assembly: GCA_016617855.1. Lineage (NCBI taxonomy): Eukaryota > Metazoa > Mollusca > Bivalvia > Unionida > Unionidae > Megalonaias > Megalonaias nervosa. Next base: position 940 of record JAECUM010002921.1, on the reverse strand, counting down.
GACTGACTGACTGATATCTAATGTTGAATTCAATGACCGATTCATTGACTGACTGACTGATATCCAATGTTGAATTCAATGACCGATTCATTGACTGACTGACTGATATCCAATGTTGAATTCAATGACCGATTCATTGACTGACTGACTGATATCCAATGTTGAATTCAATGTTGAATTCAATGACCGATTCACTGACTGACTGACTGATATCCAATGCTGAATTCAATGACTGATTCATTGACTGACTGACTGATATCCAATGTTGAATTCAACGACCGATTCATTGACTGACTGACTGATATCCAATGTTGCATTCAATGACCAATTCATTTACTGACTGACTGACTGATATCCAATGTTGAATTCAATGACCGATTCACTGACTGACTGACTGATATCCAATGCTGAATTCAATGACTGATTCATTTACTGACTGACCGATATCCAATGTCGAATTCAATGAATGATTCATTTACTGAGTGACTGATATCCAATGTCACATCAACACATAAAAGATTCTATATAATGCACAGGCAAAATGGAGCAAAGTGTCTTAGCTAGCTTGACCATAGCCTGGACAGGATCAAACTATCTCTCTTCTGGTAAAAAAAAAACTAGGTCTCTTCTGGTAAAAAACCCCAGCTCCCTTCTGGTCAAACAACTAGCACCCTTCTGGTGAAGAGCCCTGCATGCAGACCTGATTACCCTGACAAACGTGCATCAGTAGCTTTCTAAACTGTAACCAGTAAATTTAGCATCCTTGTCTATTTTATGCCATACTAACATAACTGGTACTCAACCAACCAGTAAATTGACCCACCTAGCTTGTCCATTAGTTGCCATACAAAACATAGTTGGTATTCAGTCAACCTGTAAATTTTGCCACCCAGATTGTCCATTATTTACCACAATGACACAGACACCTGAGATTCAATCA